>JAFBJZ010000411.1:2140000-2320923 GCA_016785225.1 Psettodes erumei
TAAAATGCAGGGCTGTTCAGCCCGAGCACCCGCTAACGGCGCCCTTACTAGGACTTGATGGCAGCTTCACACCTGCAGATAAAGAGATGGTAAAACTTCCCCCAGCCCCAAAAACGCCCATTCGCTTGAAAGTCTCTTACTGTAATTGAGGCCGTTGTGTTGAATAAAGTAAACCTCCCATGGAGAGAAAAGATTAAAGGTTTAAGAAAGGTCTATAGAATATCTTTTTTGGCATAATTGAGGGTTTCTGAAAAGGAAAGATTACAGGACATCTGGTATAAGTACAACATACTGTAGGCAGTGCACCTGTACTGTATATGCAGATAAATAGAAACGCTAAAGTTTTAGCTCTGTTTTTCAAAGGGAGCTATTGCATTGATCCACTGAACCTTTGAATGAAATTTTGTGCAGAGCCCTGTTGTAGATTACGATTTATGTTGTTGTCTATCCTCATTCAGGAAACCTTTGTGTAGAATGTACAAAACCAGCGGAGAGCAGAGTGAGCTGCTGTCCAGTAATGTTTCTCACACAGATTTACCCTGTGTGTGTGTGTGTGTGTGTGTGTGTGTGTGTGTGTGTTTTTTTTTTTAACACAATTTCATGCCAAGATTTCCATTTTATGTGTCACACCATTTGTGGGAGTGCATCTCTCCATGTGGAACCAATTTGCTGCGAGTTAATGAGTTTCACAGGTGGTTGGAGTCATTGCGTGCTACGGTGTAGTCGGGAACAGAGAGCAGATACTGCAGTTTGGCTGAGGTAACTGTTGCCTGTATTGTTACCGAGGGCACAGACGTATTAGGTTCCCCGTTTACCTTTTGATGGTATTTTTTCATACTTTCTCTGCACCATACTGGGACTGCAGGTTTCAAAAGAAACATAAATGTCATGTGTGTAACATTTTCTCATAAATCCCAAATGAATTTTCTTTGTTTCATTTTGAGAAGAATTCTTTGTTTGAACAGCCATAATGCAACTGTCACTACCTACGCACATATGGGAGCTGCTTGATACAGTAGGATATAATGTAAAAACACTGTTATAAATGTACGTAAGTTTACTAACCGCTGCAGATGTGTGACTTATTTGCGAAAGAAATTTGTGTTACACCACAGCTGTTTGAAGGCCACTGCAAAATAAAATGGATAGCTTGGGAAAGAAAAAAGAAATGAGAAGGGGAAAATAGAATATTCTGTGAATGAGTCACAGTGTGAAGGGTGGAGTGATGTCAGCCCAGACTTCACAGCTGAGAGAGTGTGTGTGTGTGTGTGTGTACATGTGTGTGATTGTTGGGGTGGGTGGGGGTGGAGAGGGGGGCACCATGAGGATCACTGGGGCCTTCTGGACCCAAGCTGCTGCTCTGAGCGCAGGCCCACGCGCTTGCAACCACACATGCCTGCGCACAATAACCTAACACAAGCAATGAACGAAATAAAATAAACCACACGCACGTGTCAGACTTCCCTTTACTTGTTTGTCCAGCCCGCTGTGTGGAAGGTGTGTACAGAAGAGCTCCAGCTGTCCTCAGACTGGGGTCACAACTTACACAGCCGCTGTCTCTTCAAACACGCAGTTAAATGAGCAGATAAATGTTAAGTTTTCGTCTCTCTGATGAAAAGTGTTCCAGTGTAATACCGGCCAGTTCAGTAGTTCTTAATCAGTGGCCTCACTCGAGTTATTCTTGTGCTAATATAATTTTAGTATAAAGTCAATAAAACTGATGTGCAGTGATGTAATCCACTGTACTGGACACTATATTGATGTACTTAAGTAAAGCATTTTTTCTATGTCACAATTTTGACTTTATTTGAATGAAATTCATGTCCAGGTGTGGCTCAGAGTCAGCTGGCAGCGGTGCTGGTTGGCCAGATGCTTTATGGGTATTTTCACTGTTCAGGAAGTTGCAGAATACATTTAGACCTTGGCCATACCCTGTTTTTGTGTGTGTTCGTGTGGGCATGCGTGAGCATTTACCATTTACCCTTCTTGTTCAGGACTTGGTGTGATCAGAGCACCATAGAAAATCCATATTAACTATCTGATAGATGTGTTTAATATACATTACTTGAAATTCTGTGTTTTTTTTCTTTCTTATTGTCATAAGGCAGCCTTAATGTCACCATAGATAGACAACCAATGAAGAGTTGAGCAAAAGATGAGCAAAAAAAGTTCAAAATTATTAACGTATTGATATATATCATAACTGCATGGCCAGTACCCTGGGATGCCCTAAAAATCTGAGAGATCTATCATTATCTGATCAGATATTTGCTGTGAAACAAGAAGCCCAGATCCAGATTAAACAACCTTTTACAGAAACATTAGCAACACCAGCTTTTATGAATCTGCTATGTGGAAATGGGTCAATTAGACAGCTGCACTTCATAAAAGTTTTTGCACTACAGTGTGCTGACTTGGCTGGTTAGTTTTGCAGAAATCAAATCGCCTAATAATCATAAAAAAATTGATTCGTAGAACAGCGAATCGCTGAACCAATTCAGACACATTCCAGCACCGTGTACCGGTGGCACACAAGTACATTTATCTGCGTCACTTTTCAAGCCATCAGTGACTGAAAAAGGAAGACGGTAAAAGCAGGATATCCTCCAGGGTGATCATTATGTGCTGTAGGCATAGGGACAACAGCCAAAACAAAATAGTTGGAACAATATCCAGTTGTTGCGCTATTGTGGGTTTGAATGGATAATTCATTTTGAGGTCCCACTGAAACTGCAGTCAGTGAGTCACTACTCAAGTGACCCATTTCTTTGAGTGTGGTGAGGAGCTCTGTAAAACAACCAGGAACAGTTTGTTTCAGACCACAAGAAATACAATTTTTTTATCTTCTCTGCCCTCTTTAACTACTTCGCTCTGCTCTCTTTCTGCGTAAATCCTCCTGTCATCTTCGAGGGGAGGCCTGACGACATCCTAATCTCCGTCCCGACGTTGCCTCGAAATTCCACTGCTGCTCTCCCGCTAATTGCTGTAACTTCCACAGTCGTCCAGAGTGACCTTTTCTCTTCTCTGACTGGGCGTGTAAACTGGGAGCTCTCTTGCAGCGCCGCAGGACAAAGTCTTCCCTCCACTCCTGGCTAATGTGTTTTTGATCATGTCTGCTCACCAACTGAAATTCAATATGTACCGAAGAGAGACACAGGGAGACACTCAGCTACCAACTGTCAGTACCCAGTTTGTAGGACGACCCCCCCCGTAACAGACTCTTCCATACTTGTCAAATTCCGGTCTTCATCTCCTGTCCACAGTAGATATGTTTTATTTTTACTTTGCTCATTACAGTGAATTGTCAGAAACAACCTAAAAGATAAACCAGTGTGTTGAAATAATTAATTCATTAAATGAATTAAAATCTGGCTAAATGTTGAAACCCAA
The DNA here is from genome assembly GCA_016785225.1 of Psettodes erumei. Lineage (NCBI taxonomy): Eukaryota > Metazoa > Chordata > Actinopteri > Pleuronectiformes > Psettodidae > Psettodes > Psettodes erumei. The sequence goes on from JAFBJZ010000411.1 coordinate 2,143,391, forward strand.
ATCTGTTGATTTCGATAGAATAGGCACAGTCAATGATTTGCCGAGTCTTTTTTCATGAATTCAGCTAACACGCGCAACCCCTCCCTGTTGATTGCACGCCATCTTGACAGTGATAACCTTTAAGGGAATGTGACCATGTCCTACAGATGTATGAGTTGCTCCACAAATGGTTTGTGGTCAGCCATGAGTCATGAGGGGATACAAATACGATTCCTTGAATTAACATTTAACTAACCGTCCACTCGGAGCAAAAGGTCACTAAGTCACCGAGTTGCCGGCACCACTTGTTTCGTGGATGCACATAGGAATTTGGCTTTCCTGTGTGATGTTGGACTCCCACAGGCGTGCCTTTCATGCACTTCTCTAATCTTTACATTGGCATGTAGTTTTACGAAGACGGTGCACCTACTGTTCATCTGTAGCCCGTTCGTACCACGACATAATTTTGTGTATGACAACCTAAAATTGACGTTCTCCCCGGCTGCCTGGACTGTTCTCTCTGAGGTCTTAGTTGCTCAGTAGCTTCTGAAAACTTTAGCGATGTTTAAAGGATTTTTATTTTGTTTAATTTACAGTCCTCTGCATCAAACGTTTGCTTCTCATTAATCATTTTAATGCCCTGGTTTGGATGCATTCTCTCTCGAGCCACCAAGACACTTCGGCCCTACAACCTCCACCACGTGCATCAGCTGGAAACTTGATATGTTCCTAATATATATAAACAAGAAGGAGAAGGAAAAAAAGCTGAGCAGAGAAATCCCCCTAGATTTATATGAGGATATGAACTGCAGGTCTTATGTTTGTTGGACGTCACTAAAGACACACATTTGCTCCTCTGTCCTGTGTTGACATAAACCCATGTCATCCCCTTATCGAGAGCGCTGGCCCAAACCCAAAGCCACACCTGCATTAAGGGAAGCCAAAGATGCCTGCGTGCTGAAAGGGCCCTGAGCTGCTGTGACAGCCATAATGAAGACATCCACATCCGTTTCGGATGAACTCAAGTTTCTCTGACTGACGCCTTTGGCAGCTGGCCAGACAGAGCCCGTGGGTCAAGGCACTGCAGGGGTGTCGAGTGAAGGACACAAAAGAGACGAATGCCGTGCCAGACGTGTGTGCGCTTGGTAAGCTGTTTGAACTGGCCTCCTCTGTAAGATGCACCCCTGAAGGAAACTGTGTTTTTTTATGTTTTTTAACCTGAAAATTAGAGGTTCTGCTGAAGAGTATCTTAAAAATTACTAAGACAGCACAGTGTATTTAATGAGCAACATTTTTACAGTAATTCCTGCATTGGTATGCAAGAGTTTTTTGCAGGAATGAACTGAACACATGGATTTCAGTTGGACGGGCACATCAGGTTACTCGCAGGTTGTTGTAACTCCATTTTGTTCATAGACATGTAATGGGGCTTTGCATTAGTACGGGCAGTACAAAAACTGAAGTTGCAGTCATGTCTGCGTTAATTTGTCCTCATGACTCCGCTGGTACCTAGTGCCATGTGACTGCAGGTTACACATCTGGTTTGTTATCTTCTGAGTGCTGCGGTTACCCTCACATCCTGCAGTAACATTCTGGCTGGCTGAATGTAACCTCACTCAAAAGCATTATGTATTTGGCATCAGTCAGTAAACATGTGACAGGATAGTGGAAAAATCTGCAGGACCGCAAACAGCGGAACAGTTGCATCTGTCTGTATTGTTCATGATTGCTGCAGTAAAATCAGTGCTGCAGGTTTTAATGTCATCCTGTTACAATGTCACCACTGACAGCAGGGCTGGATTATCAACTGCTGTTTCAATTGACATGATTAGGAACCTAAAGAACTTCCTGCTCTTTAGCTAATCTTGAGGTCTTTTCCTGTGTCTAAACCCTAAAGATATTGTATGTCTGATTGCACATCCCAAAATCAATGCTCTGCGTTGCTCGGCTGTTCCTCAAGTCGTCAATACTTCCACAGGTCTGACAGATACTACGTGCGTACGAGGTTGGCTGGTATCGCACTTTGTGCTGTCATACAAATCAAATGTTCCTGACAACCCAATAATTAACTTGTTCTTTACTGCAGGACCATAACATACTGTATGTTCCAAATTGCTAGTGTCTTTTTAGCGATAATGCCACATTCCTTCTTGTTTTTTTTTCTAGAAGATCACTCTTTTTCTGTTAAATAGGTGAAATGTGAAGTGTCATTCTAATAATGTGGCAGTCTCCCATTATTACTGACTTTTCTGGCCACTCGTGATCATCACTGTGAGTCAGGTGTCCCAGGGTTCCACATTTCAACATTTCCCTCTTAGAGTTTGATGAAAGTGAGAGCCGCGAATCCCCCCACAGCCAGTCCTACCTGTCTACGATGCTACTCCACTGTATTTGCGTTTCTGTGTCAGGCAGAAATTGAGTGTCAGTGCACAGTTCACCTACTCGTGAATGGAGATTAACAGGGGACACCAGATAAGAGTTTGTGTTGCCTTGAAAGCATTGAAAAACAAATGCTTTTTAGTTGAAAGTTGAAGGAAACAGGCAAATGAAGCAAAAACATATTTTAAAATGTGTGGTTGAAACTTGATAAAGCGTTGAATCTACACATGCAAACAGTAACATGATTATGTTTTGCTATGTACCACTTACCAAAAGAATATAGTCTTGAGGTGTAGAAGTGCTGGAGGTTTCTCATTTTCAATAAGGAATCATGTCAACATATAATTAGCTATTACTTTTCTCTTGGTGTCAACTTGAATATGAGTTTTAAGCATCTAAAAGATGCAATAAAAAGCAATGATGTTGCTTAAGTTTGAGGAATAACAGAAATCAACAGGAATATATTTTACTATTAACCTTTCTCAAACAAACCTATCTGCTTTGTGTCTTGCATTTTAATGCAGAATAAGTTGGGGGGGAGAAAAGCTGGTTATAGTTAGGCATTTATTAGACCACATGTGCTCCAAAAAACCAACAAAGCATGCTGCCTGAAACAATTAAACGAGAAGACTGCGCTGACATAACAAAATAAATAAAACAATAATATTGATACTGTCAAGTGATACTGCATAAGTTCCAATCCTGTTGATGGTATCAGGCCGGAATGCGAACTATTCCCCTGCCACTCTACATGTTAAGCACCTCTCACAACAGATATATCGACTCCCACATTGAGTCGGTTGACTTATTTTGAGAGAAAACAAAGCAGATTGTTATCACTGGAGGTGAATCATGTCCGTGATGAATAAATTGAAAACAGAAATCATGCAGGCACTGGAGGATTTCTGCAGACAGGCAGTTGGCCATAAAACCCATGAGCCATCACAAAAATCAGAGTAAATGAGTGAATGAAATATCTGCTCGAAACGCCGTAAATATGATCTCATTTTACATGAAGCTGGTGATGAATTGCGGTTAAATGGTTCTTCAAATGAATACAAAATTTGCATTTGTGTATTATTTCGATGTAGTGGAGGCTGCCAAGCTTGCAGATAGAGATACATGTCTTTTATACAACCCCTAAAACTCTCGTCCACTTGGGTTTTCACAGGGAATGTGCTTGGCAAGCCAGACCACGTAGCTGGAATGTTGTTCACGTCTTTGAGCGAATCCATTCCCCCATAACTGTTTCCCAGCCTGCCTTGTCGTGACCTTGACTCCGGGGACCACTCCCTTGTTCTCAGCTAAATCATAAACATCAATCTTACTTTATACTTTTGAAAGAAAGCGTCACGGATCGAAGGAACTCTGGCTATAGTTGTGGGTTTCCTGACCACTAGGCCGACCTCTCGTGCGACATTTTTCAAACAGAAATGCAGTCAAGGCACCCAGGGACACTCGCCAGCTGAGGCAAAGCTCCAAACCATAATGTGGCCAAAGTCGTTTTTAAATGTGGTTGGGAAGGTCCCATGAAAACTCACACACAGTATTACATTAGTAATAAATATCACTGCTCAACTCATATTTTACATCCGCTATCTGTATTTGCCTTCAGATTTTATTCCTTGTAGATCGTGGATTTCATTTTTACTGCTGACAAGTCAGATAAGGTTATGAGAGTGAGATAAGTTTATTTATTTTTAAAATCTTTTCATTATTAGCCACCCTGGAATAATACAGAATAATAAACAGAAATTGTCCTCTCCTGTGAGACGAGAGCAGCCGATTTTTGGACGATGTTGTTACTCCTTGATGTAGAGAGAGGCAAACGTTAGCAGACCCATGGGTCGGGAGATTTCTTGAGGTAAACCAGAACATATGTCTGATACTTGGGGCCAATAGCAGCGCACATTAAAACTGCACAGACAGTGTTCCACCAAATCAAATTTGAGCTGGCTTTGGGAGAGAGGGATTCAAGTCTGTCCATGAAATCTCTGCTCCCTTTCTCATGGAGCCTTATCTCTTATAGCTTTATTTCTTCCATGCAGAACAGATAGACACGCAGCCACTGAGCTCTGCTCTCTGTCATCTCCATGTACAAACTGTGCAGCCAATCTTAATGGGGTTTTTTTCCAAGTTGTATTTCTTTTGCACGACTACAAGAAACATTAATGTAGTCTTGGGTATGAACTAAGCGTGAAGCTTTGACCAAGCCTCCGATTCAAAGCCGACATATAATTTTAGAAGTTGAGAAAGAGAGCAGCTCTATAGTTTCACCAGATCTCCACCAGAGGTTAAGCAATAATCGGAATTTTCAAATCAAGCACATGGATACTGAGAGTGCTGTGAACAGATACAGGTATCATCAACTGATCACCACGAATATGAGCATGATGTAGGTATGACAACTGAAATAAAATTAGTTAAATTGCAAAAAGGGTGTGATGAGAAATCTGTTAGACTAGCCTCTGTCAAAGACATAATAGCAGTAATTGGGATGAAACCGATCCAGGTTTAAGAAAGTCCTGCCCAACCATTTACACAAATGCCTTTTTTGAATCACGCGACCTTCAGTGTAATGTATAACTTGGTTTTAACAAAGTTTTGAAAGTGAAATTTCCCTCACTCAAAGAGAATTAAGGCCATTTTGGTAACTTCATCTCTTGACAATGCATGTCCCACCCAAGGTCAGAAATTAATGATGAATTTTGGCAGAAATGTCTTTAAAGGTTCAAGAAACCAAGTTTAAAATCACAGGCAGGGAAATACCCCATATACGGTAATTCGGATTTCGGCATTTCACCCAGTTTCAACTTTTTTTTCACTGATATCCTAATGCACGGATGTGAACACATTCTCAAGTGAGTCACCAGAGATGATTTGTGGGAGCAAACAATCAGGGGGATTCTTTCCAGTATGTTCTCTGAGGGGGAAAAAAACAACAAAAAAAACACAAAGTGGTTTTTGCATCCATAAACATCCAAGTATGTAGCCCAAGGGAAATGGCAAATGCTGGCCACACAAAAACCACTGTCCAACTGTGCTGAAAAGTAAAACAAAGCAGTGAATGTGGTAAAAAGAAGAGGATGAAGAAAAACCCCGAAACGAAATAAAATATTGGTTTCAGTGGTAGAAATTGGATGTTTTAAGCACCATGCAACTGCATGATATCATTTCGACTGTCTTTACACTGTCTTACCTGCCTCATATTTGCCTGACCTGCTGCACTAATTTGAGGCTCTGCCATCAGAGAGTGTGGAGAGTCATTTTTGGTATAGGTGAATAAACAGTTGAGGGCAGGCCTCAACTGCTTTGGTGGTCCCAGGGTTGTGTGTGCTTGGCAAGTGGCGTGGCTGAAATATCCAAAGACTTAATGGATGGCTTGCCATGACATGTTTTACAGACATATTCATGGTCCCGAGAGGATGACTCTTAACGGCTCTGGTGATCACATCATCTTTTCTCCAGTGCCATGTTAGCATGCTAACATGCTGACGATAGCATTTGTAGCACAAAGCATCACTGTTCCTTAATTCTGTAGTATGTGAAGAGTTAAGTACTATATCCTACGTGATGTGTCACGCAGGCATCCAGTGCATGAAATACAATGTCTTCTTGTAAAACCTCCCTACATCCCTGGAAAGGAGCATTTACAGGTTGTTTTTTTAGTTTGCCCCCCAGCCTTCTGGCACTCCGCCACGGAGCAGTTGTTGGTCCCCCTTTCAAAAGGACAGACAGTATTCATCATCATAATCTCGATCGTTACTCATGTTGATCTTTGAGTTTTGCGGCTGGAGATTGATCACCTGGAGCTGGCTTGATAAATAAGACTCGCAGGAATAAATACTTGTGCAGACTGACGCGCCAAATAAAAGTGCCAAAAAGTCTGGTGTCTGCTTTCCACACTTCAGAGTGCATTTGAAACTTTTCAACTATATTTATATGTCATATTCTTGACTAAGCTTGATGTTTTTGACTGTAGGAAGAGTGTTTGGTTTGAGGTCTTTGCTTTTTTAATAATTACATTTTTAAGATGACTGAGGCCTGATCAGGAAAAAAATGAACTAAATACAAATATAATGACTGAAGTATATGCTTTGACAAAGCATAAGAGAGATCTGCAGGGACATTTATGCTCCATCCGAACCACGATCAATGACTTAACTAGGCACTTCTTTTCTGATATGAAATCCCCATTCACCCCATACTGACGTTTAGAAGCCAAGAGCAGACGTCCGTTCTGCTGCTCTTTTCACATTGTTCTGCTGGAAAAAATCCGGTTTCTCTCTCCGCTTCCTGTTTATTTTCTTTGTTCTGCTGTTTACACCGGGTCCACCTTCGCATCTGCTTGTCATCTGGACCGTTCAGCTCAGTTCAGAGGAAGAAAAAACTTTCGAGAACGTTATGCGGATGTATCAGTCGAGGAACAATCTCCTATCCCTTTCTGCATGTTATGAAACAGGACGGGATTTTACATCAGCACCCGCTTACATACTATCCATTCTGTGGCATATGACCTTACTTGTGTGTTTGAACAGATCTGATGCGTTTTCCAGACATTTTCAGTGTATTTTACCCACAGGAGGTTTGGATTAGTGGGACCCCGGCCTTGATTGCTCTTGTTCATAAATCATGACTTATAATCACAGCTCTCAACTGCTCATTTTGGGATTAGAGACTTCTGGTTTGGGCAAGAACCTTTTATAATGCCATGTTGTCTGTCGCACATTGTAGACATTTTAATCCAGACAGATTGAGTAGAATAAAATTCCCTGGTAAACACTCAGTTTTATAGGTTCATAGCATCACCATATGACTTCATCCTCTTGCCTCTCCTTCAAGATGCTTAGCCAATGAAAAATGAATTCAATCTCTGGCGACTGGCAGGGCCAGGCTGATGTGGCCAAAATCCAAACACATACGAACCACAGGCAGCAGGCCGTTGCCTCTCCTCTGAGCCGAGGTTAAAGGCATGACTTGACGTTTTGAAATTCAGCAGATTATTTGTGTTCGCCAGGAACTTGTCACATTATAGGAAAAACTTGCAATTTTGTTTCCCTTAAATGGCTTGCTAGCATCATTAGCATTCCCTGTTGAAACCAGGAGGCACAGCCAGCCAGAGACTCGCAGCAGCGTTGCAGAGAGAGTGGGAGAGTTTGCTCTACGTTGTTGCAAATGAAACCTACATGCATCTTGCATATGCAATACTTTTTTCCTCCTTAGATGTGCTCCATTTAATATTTATTACAACTGAAGAAAATGAATTACAGCTTGCATTCATTTGCAAGGTCTGTAAGTCTTGGTCCTTTTCTGTCCAGTTACCACTGGACTATTCCTGGCCATGTTACTGGCAAGTCAAACTTGCGCTGAGTTAAGGTTAAACAAAGGATCCAAAACAACCAGACCACCCAAAGCATTCACGAGTAAGATTATGAGCAGCACAAGCAGCCAGCTTGTGTCTTGCTCTTTCAGTGTTGTGTATACGCTCTGTGACTTTGATCACAGCTCCGTGATTGGTGCCATATTTTTCATTCGCCTGCATGTCTTTGCGAACCAAATTATAGTGTGAAGAAAAAAAATGTCAGACCTCTAAAACAAGCCCCCCCCTCCTAAGTTTTTGGGCACTTACCATATCCCCTCTCATAAAGCCACACATGGTTCTAGTTAATCTCTCTCTTCATTCTGGGACCTTAAAAACCTCTTGATTAGAGCAAATGGAATATGAAACCTCAGATTCAGGGTCTGATGGTGTGCCTTTGGATGAGAAACTCAAATGAAACATTAAATTATTTCTCATACAGCTGCAGTGAACCAGTGTTTGAACATGGACATATGCACTGTTACATAGTGAACACTCGGGCTCTCTGGCTTCTCCTCTGAATATCAACAACTTTTTTGTAAAAAAAAAAAAAAAAAGAGAAAGAGTTTCCACCCATAGATTTAGCAGATGGAAATTAACTATACTCATCAGTTTCCAACGCTGTAAAAATACATTAAAATATACCTTGCAGTACATTGATGCTCCCATAACTCCACTTCCATCGTGAGAAAAAGAAAAGAAACCATAAACCTGTTTCTGTTTTAAGATGTAAACATCCTGATGTGATTGAATTGCTAGAGACAGTTTAACACTATTTGAATAGCTCAATTTCTTAAGGAGAACTGAGTTGGCTGAGAGACCTCAATGAACTGCAAAACTTAAACAGATGCAAATAGACAAAACTGAGAAAGTAGAGAAAGTTGCATCTGGTCATTGGAGATTATTGTCTCTCCTCTGATTTATAGTCCAGTTGCTGGATTCTGCTGGTCCTTGATGAGCGCGTCCAGGACCTCATGAGATCTCTCAGCAAGGCTGAATCTGGGACCATTGTTAACAAAAAGACAAATACATTTGCCCAGACTCATATAATGAACTGAAGTCCATCTTTACATACACTTGTTTTCTTCATTATAAAAGCTTCCTGTTCTGCCCTTAAATTCACAAATCTGTCTGCTCAGACAGGTGAAAGGCTGTTGTTTTCTGGAGCATCTGGCGCCCCTATTTGCATTGGCCTAATGTCATGAACATGATTGATAGAGTCTAAAATGTCTGCATTGTGTAATCTGCTATCAAAGCATCTCATTCAGAGCACGGACACTAAATGTTGGAGTCCAGAAAGTGGTCATTACTCCTCTTAAATGCTCTGAAATTTAGGAAATATTAAGCTCTGGCCAGAGGAATGTCCTCACTGACCCTGTTGCACACAGACATGCCGCCCAAACAGGCTCATGCTGAAGTCAGGGGTTTATCTCAGCAAATCTCCAAAATACTCCCTGCAGCTGACTGGTTTCTGTCATTATCTTATCACCATCACTTTTTCTTGAAGATTTTTTCTTTAACAAGCTATTGTAAATCAGATAATGAGAGTGGGCCCAGAAATGTTCACCTGTGAACATGACGTAAATGCACGGTGCAGGCGGTGATGAGAAAAAGTGGAGCAGATTTTGGAATTTGTGTTACCCTCTCTTCCCCTTTTGCCCTCCTGCATGTTTCCCCTTGAGCAATGTCAAAGGTGAGTGTTACAGTGACAGGTGATTAAACCATCGTTGTTAGGCTTGGAGCTGAGCCACAGTGCTGCACTCACACTGTGCCACACAAGTGTTTTTCTAAGAAGTTCTGTATCAACAGATGCATCAGAGAGTTTTCCTGCAGGGTTTCCACTCGACTAGAGTGGGAACGTGTACGTCAAGCTGTTAACGGCGAGCACCAAACCGGCGTATCCCAGACTGAGACATTAATTCTTAGCTGTGGAAAGACACACAGTCTTTATCATCTGACTCAGCTGGTCAACTTTAAACTGGCTTCAAACAGGAGGAAACACCAAGCCCGGCTCTGTCGAAATGTAAGCAGCACAAATTTCCATTATGACCCAAACCTTTTCTTAGGTGGGACTAGTTGCTGGGCAACCGGCAGAGACTCCTGAACATTTGCCGGTTACAGAGGTGGATATGGCTACCTTTTGGCGGAGCCATCACTGAGCTCTTTCTGTTTCCCGTCTTTGTCCTAAGTTAGTCATCAGTAACTTCTTATTTATCGTGCAAACATAAAAGTGGCAACACTCTCCTCAACTGAAGTGAATAAGCACATTTGCCCAAAACTGATGCACTTTTTCTGTAACTTTATTTATTTTTGGAAATACTGGGTTCAACATTATAAGGGTGGACCAAATTATTTTTCGTTCTGAGAATTGCTTTTGGCTTGTTGATAATGTGCAGCGGCTAACGAAGCCGCAACCCCACAACGATGCTGAATGTGTCAAAACGAAATGTGGCGTGCAGTTAAACTCAGCCAGACGAAGCTGAATCATTAGAATAGTTTACCGTGAGCAGGGGTCAGCTGTGGATCTGTCATCGCTCTTGTTTGCAGACAGATCCTGTTCCTGCTGCAGTCAGCAGACCTCCTCTGAGATGCGCATTAACGAGGCTGCTCATTGGGCCTTTTCATGTGCTCGTTTGGGGTTGCATGGACTGTGTACAAAGCGCTTCTTTTGAGAGTGGATATCTTTAAAATGGTCTGTGGTGTGCAGTCCATCTGACTCAGCAGAAAGCTGTGAAAACAAATCTGCTGCTGATCAGACAGAAGACGCCACAAAGAAAAATTTGTCACCAGGCTCTTCACTCTAATTACCTCCAGAAACTCTCAGCTTTTTCACCAGTTTCTAATGGTTTTGCTAATTAGTGGTGAGCCTTTCTGTGGCGGTAGAGGAACTATAAAAAGGGAGTGAAAGAATTTGGAGTTAGGCATTATTTCATTCAAACAGGAAATTTCGTCTCCAGGTAGCTTGTCAAGATTGTGGCTCTGGTGTCTGAGTGACACCAAACTTTTTTTAATTGAAATTAGCGTACGAGCAAAGAAAGCCTTTGTCTGCTCGCTCCGGGGTAAGAGCCGTTCTGTACAAACAGTAGGAGTGGTTAGTGGTTCGGTGTTTTGCTCAGAGACAAAAGGCAATTCTGATTTAGTAGAAAGTGGTTTTGTCTGGTTATGATAAACTTACTTGAGTAAGAGATCTGGTAACACTGCTGCATCTTATATCATAAAAAAACAGGCTGTTAAATGTTCAGTTCCTACTTCAGCCAGATGATCTGAAACACTTCATTTGGCGGTAAAGCGCCAATATCTGAAAAATCCTTTATTACATTGGAAAACTGTGCTCATGCATAATTACAGTAAGATCTACAAAGGTGGACCAGGAGCCTGCTGAGAGGCAGTTGGGTCAAGAATTTTACCATTTGCTTCTGTTTTCTCTTTTTTTTAGTTTTAACATGATAGTGATAGGGTTACAAATTTAAGTACAGCGCTATTAGCGCTGATAGGAGTCATGGCCCATTATCATAATAATTTTTCAAAGGACAGGTGGCTAGTATCCAACTTTCAGTCATGTGACAGTCTCAGTGTCTATTATTCCTCCCTCTTTTCCCTGCTCTTCTATAAAAAATATAGAGGAACAACAACAAGAACAAGCTTGGCATCATTCTAGTGGAAATGTGTGTTGTATAAACTGCACACTGTTTTGGAGGCTGATCTCGGTATTCCCTATTGCATTAAATTCAAATGTAACATGGGCCTCTAAGGTATGAGATTTATTTTTCCAAATCAAAAACTTGAGAGAAGCCGTTATAAACAAACGTTCTTTTTTGATAAGGAGTCTGGCTCAATTAAAGCCATCAAACCTGCAACTAGATCTGACCCAGGCAAGAGGCAACGAGGGGAACAAATAAATGTTTCCATTGGCTCTCCTCCAGTTTTTCTTCTATCTGCTCTTATGTAGGTCAGACTATTCAGCCTTCTTTTTGACATACAAAATGTCTGACACAAGACCTCCTATGCTAGACTCTGAACTTTTTCTCAAAGGCCACAGACGTGCATAAGTCATCACGTCAAAATTGCACAATTCAAAATTTCCACCTTCTCACACACAGCTGCATTCTTGGACTGGTCAGAGACACAGACAGGGAGAATGAGTGAACCGTGGACCAGTGGAAAACATCTGCAGTCGCACGTCTGAAATGTTAACCGTGAAACAAATGCTCGGCAGAGTTTCGAGACGAGGGGAACGCTGCGAGGCGTGCTGGCCACCCATCTCACCTATGCACTCACTGGAGCTGCAGATGTGAGAGCCAGTAATTAATTGCAATATTTCACAGAAAGGAAGCAGAGAAGTTGAGCATATGTAGTGGAACATGTTTTATAGTCCACCCTTCATCTGCTTCCTCTCCTGTTTAATATAGTGCCGACCCTTGCTATGAGGTTACTCAGCAGGGGTTTGGTAATTTTTCTCCCTCTTGCAGTGTAATATGTTTTATATTACTTCAACTGAAGAAATAGTATTAAATGTTTATTGTCTTCATTGTTTAAAGCCTTGTCAAGTACGTTTGGTCAAATGTGGCTTTCTCATACATCTCATACCTTCTCATAGTAAGATTTTGATTTTTAAGCAGCTAATGTCGACTGAGGATGTCAAATGTCAGACCTTGTCTTCAGAAATGTAGTCACAAAGACTTTCACACTTGTGTCCCAGCAGCATCAAATGAAGGTTAATATTAGAGCTATTTCAAGGGCCATTTGATTTGCATTAGGGTCTTGAAGACGTTCACACCAGGTCACACCAGAAAGTGGTACAGCAAAATGAATCAACATCTTTGAGAAATATTTTGACTCTGGAAGCTTGCTGACCTAGTAACAGCTGACTGGACAAGCTGGTGATCTGCTGTAGCTGTTGAACTTTGGCCAAGCTAGCACCATAATAAGCCATTTAATTTGATATGATGTCATGGATGAAGGAAAACAAAGCTTTCTGAGCTAATAAGCTTGCTAATAGTAAGTTAGCAAAACTGAAGTGAACTGAATGAAATATAGTGTCAGTTGTCAACTGTTTATTAATGGCTTTATTTTTGGAATAAATATTCAGAAGTCAAAGACAATTACAAATGCCTGTGTAAAAAAAAAAAAAAAAAAAAAAATTAAAACAGTATTTACATTATTTTTGCAGAAAGCTAAATAGATGTATACATAGTATACAGTACAGCCCATGTAGCTCATTGTTTTCTTTTGCTGTACAAAGTGCAAAAGGTGATTAAAAATAAAAAAGTAGTCCAACTTTTGCAGGATCCATCCTGTAGTTGGATGTTGGACTGAACAATATGGCCCCTTAAGAAACAAAACAAGAATATAATGGATTACAGGGTTTCATTGAGTGTGTAGAGAAAACATCTTGGCTCAGGCTGTGGGGCCATGAACAAGGAATCCAGGAAAACACGTATTCTGTACAGTATAACAGAGGGCTTGCCAGTTTTTCTTCCCCTCTCTGCTCTATTGCTTTGCTGATAATAAATTATCTGTGATAACTGTGCCAGACAGACATGACTTAACAAGTTGCACAAATGGCCTAACACTGTGAACTGAGGAGACAGTTGTTGTGGTCAAATGAAGGAAGCAATCAAACATGTTGAACGCAGATGGCAGGAGCACAACGCAGTAATGTGCATGTGACTATTCATGTGTGAGATATCAGTACCATATCTCAAAAAGCGGCGCAGTGTTGGGTGTGGCGTGATGAAATCACTGAGCTGGTGGCCACACCTGCCGACAAGGAGCAAACCACTGGACATTGTTTCCTGCTTTGCGTTGATTAGTTTGATCTGTCATGAACGCCACCAGTGTGACCTCTGATTCCAGTTTAAAATGTTTCCATGACTGGTGCTGCTGAGTAAGGTCTGCAGAAAAATCAACATCTACAAGGCAGGAGATGTCCTCCTAGTTTTGAAGATAAGAAACATGCCTCTGTCGTTATTGTTTGTTTCCATGAGTGTTCTCGGAGTAAAACATGTGATACAGTGATTGTTACTGGAGAAATCTTTCATTTGTTCCATCAACTTGGACTGCTATAAGTGTTACCCAATAGATTTAATATATATATGTATATATTTAAAGTGAGTAAAAGACAACAGCATACCAAATACTTTGAAACTAGCATACATATGTAAATCAGTTTCAGTTTTTAAAATGTTCCCAGATTTAAAAAGGTCCCTTGGAAAAAAAACAAAAAAAAACATGAAAGATGACCAAAAGCACAAAATGTCCAGATAAAGTGTGATGCAGCACACGGTCATTACATTTAGGTACATTGGTAGAAAGTTATACATGTCTCTCCTGGTACATTTTCCTTTTGAAAATTGAATGGGGTGATTTTTTTGGACTTAAAATAAAAAATGATTTGCAACATCCAAGTAAAACTGTGAAACGTGAAAGTATGATGATTTGCAAATGGGCATTCAGTATCAGACAGTACAAGGGATTCAACAAAATCTTATTTGACCTTCTATTATGTTTCCCATCACAGTTAGAGCTGCAATGTGTCTTCTGAAGCCAGAGTGATGGCAGTGAACAACATCTTCCAGCATTCCTCCTGCACCTTTCACTCTCCTTCTCAATGTCCTTCTATGCAAGAGTCCGTCATCCTCTGACAGTCCCACGCAGAAGGTGGAATAATCTGCACCTGACAGACACGGAGAGTACAGTACTGTCGAAGGTGGATTCAATTCAGACCAGCCATTTGAAGTTTATTGGTTTTTGTCCTTAGCAAGACCTTAGGTTACAGAAGTCCAGCTCCTGTGGCTTGCGTAAGCCAGTGCAGTGGTCTCTTGGGAGCAGATGCCCACTTTGGGTTTTGCAGTGCAATGGTCGTCTCTTGAAGCCCTTCCCACAGGTTCTGGAGCAAGGTGACCACTGCCCAATGTGCCACTCGGGACATGGGTCTCCACAAACCCTGGTGGCTGAGGGCCTTTGTGAAGAATCGCATTCCAACCCTGGCCTCCCGTCCGGTTGCAGACACTGCACCATCCTCCTCTGGATACCACTGCCACAGGTCACTGAGCACTTGTCCCAGGTTGTGGATATCCATTTCCCAAGAGCAGGATCCTTCTTCTTGTAAGACTCCTTCTGAGTGTCTCCTCCCTTCTCCTTGACACTATCCTCAGCCAGGACACTGTTATGGGAGTTTATATGCCCCTCCTTCTTCAGAGTCTTGTCCTCCTTGGTCTGACGGGCGAGGTAGAAGGAGTAGCGGATTCGAGGAGGTGTCATCTTGCCTGCACAGAGCACCTCCACAGTCAGGGCTTCTCCCAAGGGCTTCACAGCCTGCAAGGTTTCAGAGAGGCCTGCAGTCCCGCTGTAGCGCAGCAGGCTGTTCTTAACAATGATGTCCCTCTCCCCAGCTGATACAATGTAGTTCCCATTGAGCAGGTAGTGGCCATCGCTGTTCTTCACTGCCAAATAGTTGTCGTCACTCATAATTCCCTTGTAACCCCGCTGGCGGATGTCTACGTTGGCTGCACCCACTGGCAGCATGACCACAAAGTTGTAGCCGTGCCTGCGTGCCAAAACACATTACAGTCAATGAGAGCTTATAATAGAGGGGTGAAGTTGATAATGACATCATGTTGACGTACAGAGGGAAAAAAGAATGACGTGAGTAGTATTTGCTTAGGTTATCGAATGACGTTGTGGGTTTTACTCACGTCGGCTTTGTGAAGAGTCCCGACACCTTCTTGCAGCCCTTGCTATCACCTCCGCAGATTCCACACTTATCAAACTTCTTGTTGGAGCCAATTTTTCCATCACAGCCAGCCTTGATGCACTTTCCTTGGACACACACTCCTGTGGAGTCTGGGGAGCATGGAGTCCCGTCGACAACCTGGAGTGTTCAAATAACACTTTGAGGCTTCGAGGAAGCAAACATCTGAACAACTGAAGTATGGCTGTCAACCAGCTCAGCCTCACCCTTTCAGCAAGTGTCTGAAAATAAGAGACTGAAGTACACCTGATGTGGTTGTGAGCAACCTGACTCAGTCCTTCTATTCATCCTACTATGCATCAAACCTTAAAGCTGACAACAAATGAACAAAATTTCGGCTAACATTTTTTCAAATTAAACTTTACACAAAAAGACTTAGAAAATGCTGTAAACTGATCTTTGTGGTTAAATGTCACGACCCCGTGGATAACACGTCCAGCTGCTCTAATGATTCAGAACTACGTGTCCCCTGAGTGCTCTTATCAACCCCTCCTCAGCCAGTTTGAGAGAGAGAAGTGTGAAATTCTGCTGCTATAGCTCACTCCACACCCTGCTATCTGAAAGAGATAAACTGTCCTTCCTCCTCCCCGTCATTCCTTCCTTCACTCGTAGACCAGAGGCAGCTGGCTGACATGTAGTCACATTCGCCCACATCAACTCATATCTCAAAATCGGACCATTATTTAGTCACAATTCTGTCTAGTCTTCTGATCAATGAAAGTATTTTTACATTTGTTCGGCAAAGATGGGAATACACTTGAGGGGTACCTTGGGTGCCAGGACGTAGAAGTAACCTGTGCCGTTAGCTCTGCAGATGAGTTTGCATCTGTCATCAGGGGACACTCCAGAGTACTTCGGTACCCACACCACAGAGGGAGCGATACGGTTGCTGTTGAAATTGCGGCCGCTCTCCTCACACTGCTCTTCACGATAAGTCTTACCTACAAAGAGGGGAGGGCAGGTAGGGAATGTACAGAAGGTGAGAGGTGTGAACGCTCTAGGGGGAAAAAACGTCATTGGACATACTTGTCTGTGCTGAGTTACTCTTACCTGTGTCAGGGCAGCGGGTCAGGTTGCAGGAGCGGTATTTGACCCGAACCCCTTGGCAGTATTTACCCCCGTTTGACGGTACTGGGTTGTTACACTCCCTTTTAGACAGTTGGACGCCGCCTCCACATGTGCGTGAACAGGAACCAAATGCACCCCACTTACCCCAGCGGCCGTCCACCTGGAAGCACACAAACAGAATGTGTAATAACTAGTACTTTCCGAGTCACATCCCAGTAGTTGATGTGAAGAGCCGGTGTGGGTCTTACCTTCACTTTTTGGACCTGTTTGTCAGAGCAGACACCTCGGTCGCACACCTGTTCATCCCCACAGTGGGTTCCATCTGCCCAGGGGAAGTGCCGAGTCATGCACACCAAATGGCCATTGGACTTCCCTGTGCACCACAGACGACCGCATGGTGGTTGCATGAAGGGACAGGGCTTGGAGCCCTCTCCAAATGCAAGCTCGCACTGACGTTCCAGGATGTAGGATGTTCCTGGCTGCAAGTCGGGCAGGGCCAGTGGTTTCTGAGGCTGGTCAAGCAAACATTCCCCTAGAAGAGGGAGATTCAGTTACTGACACGTTGAAGCTATACCAGATGTTTTAATCTGGTTTTATTGATTTTCTGTACCAGCTTCAGGCACTTATACCCACTTATTTAAACTGTAAGCTCCAACACTTGACCAAATTGCCACAGAATCATGAAAAACAATATATTCTGTAGTTATGCATCAGTTTTTCCACTATCCTCGAAATGTGGGTGGGTGGGTTGGGGGTAGTAAACTGCCAATGCCCATATGATTTGGGTTCTTTGAAGTGAGCGTGCAGCTTGATGCAGTATGTGCAGTGTATGCCACATGCCACACACTAAACAAGCATGCGCACCCCACGAACGTAGCTGCCCCCAGCCCCACCCCCCCCCCACCCCCCCCCAAAAAAACCCACAAGGTTCCCTTTCATGTTTGATCACACCCTTTCTGCATGAATTGCAGGGATGAAGTTATACTCGAATGATCTTAAACCTAAGATTTGAGCTTGAAACCTTGGCTTTTAAACTCGCACCAAAATGGTATGCAGCACGCAGTGCAAAGGTCAGGGGCATGAACTCCATTAACAATAACTGGCACGCAGAAACCTTTCCAGGAACAGGCTAATAATGGGGGGAGTTTGACGAGCAGGTGCTTGAAAACGGGAAAGATGAATGAGTAGTTTTCCAGGAGGAAATCTTCAGAAAAGCACACAGCTTCTCACCCTAATGGGAAATTTACACATCCAAGAAAAGTAATTTGCGCTGGGGGGAAAACTGGGTTCAATTACTTTGAACTGTTTATTATGCCAGTTGTGTTGTGGTGAATTCACAACAGATAAAAAGGCGGGGAGCGAATGAGCTGGAACTGGTGGCAAATTTCTTTCCTCCCATTTCACCGCAAATTTGGCAGACGAACCGCACTGATTAACTGATAGCACAATCCTATATAAACAAAACATTGTACACTGAATATACTGAGCCTATCCTCTTCCTTCCTACTCTCTCTCCAAAGAGCAATCATGGAAGACAATAGCTGGTATTGTGTGTGTGTGTGCCTGTCTGTGTGGATGAATGAACAGGCTACAAATAATTCTTGGTGCAGCACTGCATGAAAACTGCCTCAAACATGTGGCGACATGTTGTTTTTTTTTTATCCCCACTGCTTTTTGAAGTCTAGATTTATGACAGACATCTAGGAGAAACTCAGGCCCAAAACTGTTTGATAGAAATCGCTCCCTGTTGGGGTCAGAAATCGCTCTGCACCGTGATTTGTGTTCTTTTGTTTCTCGGCCGATCTCTAAAATGGAACGAGGAAAGAAGTCTATTTGGAGTAGACCTGCATGGGAAACACTAGGCAGATACACCTCGCTGTCCAAACCACTGTGGTGACTCTCCCTAGAACGAGCCCTCTAATTTGGGACAGATGTGGGGGCAGTTTTAAAATAAAATTTTAGCATCGCTTGGAGGCCAAGTCCTGTGGTCTGGCCTGCTTGGCAAACATTCTGCATCCAAACAAATTTCTTCTTGGCTTTCGCTTGTCATTTCTATGACCATGGTATGATAGGTTAGTGGGATGTCACATTTCAGTCATGCTCTCGCTTGCATTTACCTCAGATGATTGTAGCTGCAATGCCGGAAGCTGTTAACCCAGCTGGTAAAAACTACGAAATGTCAAAGCAAGAGTCTGCTCCTCTTAAACAGTGACACAAACAGAACCATGAACACATAAGAGTCCAGGCACCTAACTACAAGGCCAATAAGGCCCCACTATCCTTTAGCATCCGTCTTGACTTTGGCTTCACATGTCTGCGAACACTCTATCAGGCTGTTAGCTGGGGCCATGGGTGGTGGAAGCTCACCGTGACCACTGTCCAGAAATTCGGTGATGATAGCAGCACTGCAGGGGGACCATGGGCTGGTGCGGTTAATCTGGATAAGCGTGGGAGACATCATGTGGCTGTCCTGCAGTTTCCCGAACACGTCCTCACAGGCCTTCACGTTGTCGTGCGGCATGTTGAACACATGCCCTGAGGAGAGGGAACAAAACATCCTCAATGAATACACAGATGCTTTTAATGCGAGATTGCACATACATTCACACCTCCAGGAAAACACAGCGGTTGTATTTATTGTGTTGGTATGGCTCACCGAGCTCGTGGGCGGTGGTGAAGGCTGAGGGAAGGCCGTCGTCTTCAATCACAGAGCAGCTCCTCTTGGGGTCGCACATGGTGCCGACATCCGCCATGCCCAGGGTGTCACAGGTAGAGGCTCCGCATAGGTCCTGGACAAAAGACAGAATTTACACTCACGCATATGAGCTGGTCAGAGCAGCACATATCGCTTCAAAACCACTAGCGTATTACGATTTGAAATTCAATTTTTGCAGCATTGCCATTCACCATCTGTTATGGTAACACTGTAATCTGGTTGTAACACACATCTGGGACACATCACAAGTGATGTAACCTGGGATCATTGGGTGTTTTGGATCTTTTAACATTAGACAGCCCCACCCAGGCAGCCCGGCTGACTGGGCCTTACCAATCACCTTAGTTATTTGCTGCGATCCAGGAACACTGTGACATTGCTAAAACAAAGTCCAGTGGGGCCAGAAACATGATCCTTCAGGTGGTTAGACAACACTTCTGTCAATCAATCACTTTATTTGGAGTTAAAACTTAAAGCGAGGGCTCCAGAAAAGTCCATAACTCCCCCTCACTGCACAAGCAAACACATACAATGGACAGTTTGGGTAATAATTTTACCACTGTCCTGTGTTTTCTCTGCCAAAAACATCATAATGTGGGAGTTTGTCTGAAAGCTGTCTGATGGTGAGACTGTTTATTGCCCTTGTCTGACTTTGTTTTAGTGATGTCACCTTGTTCCCCAACCTCAGCAATTAACTTGGTGGGTAAAGTTTTTATAAATACCAGTAGAAATGATGGCAAAAACTACAAAAATTAGATCCAAGTTGGAATGAACTTGAAGTATCCTTAGAAGTCCCTGAAAACATGGTTTCCAAATATAAAATATATGACAGAATTAATATTGACTGTGCAGGACCCTATCACTCATAATAAGCGGACTGATAAAACATTTCCAGGGCCTTTCAGTTATCTTGTTGTCATTACCCTAACTTTTGTTTTCTGGAGATTGGGGAAAGATGCAACAGTGTTAAGCAAGGCTTTCCACCACCCAGTCTTTAAGTGTTTTTAGTGGGCAACAGTGTTTAGAGTACACCTTCTTCTATGAGGTAATGTAACTGTCCCCAATCATAACATTTCCATGCCAGAGCAGAGTTTCCAGATGACCTATTTCTCCACCACAAGTTTTCTAAAAACCCAATCTTAGTGAGTATCCATTTGGAGCTGAACCTCCTAATCACAGGACAACTTCAGCTTTAACCACCACAGAGAACCACCCATCGGCCCGCTCCCTAAACAGCACTGTCTTTACATACCCCAAAACAGACACAAAACCCCCCTAGTGATGGTCAGCTATTACAGATAAAGCTAGGCGCTGGTTTAATGTCACACAGCCCCTACAATCCTGCGCTGCGCTGGATGTACACATAAAACCCGGTGCCAGGAGAAGACCTCGAGTGCTATGACAAATCTTTCCTAGAATAAACCACAAAACCACAATTGTTGGCCAGCGCAAATCTGGTCCAGATGTGCACATGTGTGTTCATGTCTGAACGTTTGGGCCATTTATGAGTACAAAAAAAAATGCAAGAAGAACAGGGGAGAAGAAACAGCAGAGTCAATGAGTTTGTTCTTTGCTATGACCTACTTCCCACATCTGTCATCTATCTTTGCAATTTTTTTGTGTTTCTGCAATTTAAAAAAAATGGAATTTATCTCAGTGAAGAAATATTTCCATTTTATTTTGGTTGCTGATTTCCAAGATTTTAACTGCTGTCTGGGATATTACATTTTGTGTTGTGGGTGCAATATTCAAAAGCAGCAGGGCTTCCATCGTTTTAACAAAGACGCGTGTACTTCCAGGTGATTCAGTTGTACCAGACCGCCTCAGATGTCCCCTTTTTTGCTCAACCCATTATCTGTCATGAAAGCCAAGACAAGCATGCTGTGCACTAAAGTACCGCCACCCCCCTCTATAAATGTGTCAGATTTACAGTTGGATGTCGTCTTTTGGAGACAAGCTGTTTACATACAGTGAACGTTCTGCGTAACTTAATGGACTGCGTTATCTTGCAACATTCTTAACAGAACAATCATGCTGGCAATAGAATTTAAAGACAGCCGCAGTTGCCTCAGGACAACATCGAGTTGGTCTCCATAAAACCCTGCAAATTACACTCTGGGCTGGTAAACAGCAGACAATGGACGTGCCTTAAATGCTTATTGAAAGCTATGGTAAACCAAAACAATACCACTGGCTGGAACTGACCAATTTTGAGTCACCGCATCAGGAATGAACAGAAGATTGACTGTTGCTGTGAACTTTTGACTTTAGCTGATTGGATTATCTGTAGACAAGTGAGCAAAAGCCTTGTTTGATATCTGAAGCCAAAGTGTAAAATGTTTGCTCAGTACCTCGGGTCTGGAACCAGTGAATTTATCTGTATGCAAGTTAAAGGCTTGACCTGGCACTTTTACACGTATAGTGGAGCACTTCCTCCTGGAAGCATTGGGATCCTTGCACGTGACATTAGCGAGCCCAAAACAATGATACTTTCAGCGTTCTATTCATATTATATGCATGTATGCTGTATGTTCCCATTGCCATAACTTAACAACAGCTTGGTTTGATTGATAGTGATGAACGAAACACAACTTAAATATTTATATTTGTTATACGCTGTGAGCGCTGCTCTGCCCCCCTACACAGTCACAATATTTACCCATCTATGGCTGTTTGGTTCTCCTTGCTCATTTTATTCTAGAAAATCTATCAGAAGGAAGACAGATGCATTTTCTTTGTATGAATGATTCTAGTAAATGCAGCTGCTTTGGAAATGCTGCCATGGTTAGTTTGTCCAATGCCTGATCGAAGCAACTTAAATCCCTCATTTATTCTGATATGTTAATTCAAACACTGACTAAATCCCTTGACGGATGTGGTCCTGCTTTATATAGCAAATTGCAGCAACGTGACTCACTGTCTGTAGACAGGTCCAGCACCATTGAATGGAGTCACTTAAACTGGCTACGATTTAAAACATCAACTTTACATGTGGTGCTAATGATCCCGTGACCTGGCAACACCCTAGATTTGGCATTGCGGCCTAAACAGGAAGTGCATTTACTGTATGTACATAGGAGCCTCACAGCAGAAAGAAGAATGAGAGAGGAAGTGTATGACAAAGTGAAGAATGTGTTGTAAAGGCGCAACTGTGAAGGCCAACTGCAGCTGTGCCGAACTGCCCCGCCGGAGCAGCTTGTTTCGGGCTAGGGGTGAGCAGTGCATTAAACATGGAGGGCTCTGACATCAACATAGGAACCCCCCCCTCACCCTCCTCCTCCCCTCCACTCCCACCACTTCTCCCTTCAGGGGCCTGTTTAATAAGGAGCAGGCAAGGTGGTGGGTTGGGCTGGAAAACCCACAGCTGGAGGAAGAGTGGGAAACG
This sequence comes from Psettodes erumei, assembly GCA_016785225.1. Taxonomy (NCBI): domain Eukaryota; kingdom Metazoa; phylum Chordata; class Actinopteri; order Pleuronectiformes; family Psettodidae; genus Psettodes; species Psettodes erumei. Next base: position 2,166,030 of record JAFBJZ010000411.1, read on the forward strand.
GCTGAGAGAAACGAGACACTTCCGAGTAGTGAGTCCCAGAGGGCACTGACCGTCACTGTATTTGGTAAAGTTAGAGGTGACGCATGTCCAAACATAATTCAACGCCTCATATATGAAATTTGATTCTTTAATTCTGCTGGTAGAGGCTGTGAGACTGTTATTATGTTTGCAGCTGACTGCAGACTGAACAATATCTCAACACAACTAAATGCATGGCTGCTGGGTGGAAGTCTTCAACGTCAAAATGAAATCGAACCGGCCTAGTTTCACGGGGTAGACAGTTAATCGTCGATCAGCGGGTTACATACTATCCAATGAATGTGAGCAATGATTTCATCCCTCACCCAGTGTTATTTGCAAACTATTTGGGAGTGCAGAGAGAAGCTGAAGGTGGATTCCAAGTCTATAAAGCTGCCCTCTAAGGACCCATGATGAGCAGTCAAGACTGTTGCTGTGCTCAGCACAAGTTACTTCCTTTGTGACCGGGCCGTACTGTCAAAGCTCTGATGCTTTTGGTGGACTGGATATTCACTGAGCGGCTGCTCCCTGAGTTCACCAGAGGCGGAGGTGTGTGTGTGTGTGTGTGTGTGTGTGTGTGTTTTTTTTTTCGAGCAAACCAATTAACTGACACAGCAGAAGTGGAAACCTGTTATGCTAAGTCTACAGAATGAACAGCACCTGTACCTCACATACATAGGACACTATGAATATCCTTTTCATGATTATCATATCATCACATCATCATCACGATCGCTCCCGTTGTTTTTTTCCGTAGGTGACTTATTATAGGATGATTGTATTTTGCCGAAATAAATGAAGCATTTCTGTGCGTAATTGCGCACACTGAAATTGCACATTCCCCCTTCTGCTGTTGCTTCACACCCTGTAATGTGAGTTCAAATGAGGCGGTTTTTACCTGTCTAGTGAAAAGGATTGCTGTGTCCCAGTAATCAGGATGCTTGTCGATGTTTTTGTTCATCTTTTTTTGCCAAGTGCAAAAGTTTCGCAGCGTCATGGCCGCGTTCCCGGACACCTTGGGTCCTTTGTCCTCTTCGGATATAATGACGATCTTCACAACAGCTATGCTGATGGAGTTCAGGATACTGGGGTGCTTGTAGAGCCTCGCTGCCACTGACATCAGCGTCAAGAGGTAGTGTTTCAGGTCGTCTCCGTGGAACTGCGCCATGGACTCGTCCGCCACCACGAGTGTCTCCACATATCTGGGCACCGAAGCGAACCTCTTGGCTCTCCCGATCCTCCTCAGCATCGTTTCGGTCACATTGCTGTAATCTTTTAGTCGCTTGTACTTCTCCAATGATTGCGCAACCTGGAGACTTATGTCGCTGTCCACTGCGCACCTAGAGGTTGAATTGAGCTTCAGGTTGCTGCTGGTTCTACGCCGTATGATGTGAGCACCATCTGCGCTTGTGGTGTCATTCTGCACCGGACTGATAAAATATTCCCATCCTTGCAAGCCAAATGCACCATGTAAACCATTGCAGAGGCTCAAAGCTGCATAAGAATAGCGGTCTGCATTCACATATCCGGAGTAAAAACACCGGCTCAGGTCAGTGGTGACATCGGAGTTGGAGAGCCAAAATGCATCTTGGTTAGAAATGGAAGGAGCAATGAAATTCGAGTCTTGGTGTAAATCGATCACAAATTCATGCTGGAAAGCTCGTATTTTCAGGAGACATTTCCCATTAAGGATATCCGCGACGTTGTCAAAGTCTCCCCTGTCATGGTTGTGGTTATCCAATCTAACTGGGAAGCAAAGTTCACTTTCCATGGAACGAACAAGTTTTGAGAGTGAGACCACAAAGTAGAGGAGCAAAGTTGTTCTGATAAACATGACGATGCTTGCATTCAGTAAAGAATGCAATTAATGAGCGGCAGAGAAAACAAAACGCTACTGAATCTGCGAGTTCAGTGGAAGCGGCGATGACGGCAACAGATCAGGGTGAGGAGCATAATATCCAGCGCGAAGGATTCTACAACAGTGCAGGTCGTACAAGTCCACTCAGTGCAAACTCCTCCTGGTCATGACCCAATCCCATCCTCCACCTGTGTGTGCTGAGTCGACTGCTGCCTTCTGTGGACTTAATGCATTTTCGTCATGTGTTTAAAAAAAAAAAAAAAAAGGAAACTCAATCTCTCTTTTGGAGGGGGCCAGTTTTCGGACGCGCTCATTGGATGCATGTCTCAGCTGAAGGTTTTTCTGCGGCCACTTGAAACCCAGCAAACCGCAGGCCTGTCATCATCTCCCAACACACTGTGATGAATTAGTTGATCGCCCACTTCCAGAGCTTTGTGCTCCGAGACTCCACATCATCTGCACAATTCCATCAAGTCATGACGATCACATTTACAAAAGCAGTTTCAGTCTCACTTGATGAGCAACACGCCAGAGCTGCAGAAATATGCCACCCTCAATTTTAATACACAACTAAGAAGGATGCGACAACATACAAATAATGTGTATTACATGAAACATCATCGAGCGGTAAAATATTCCAGAGATATTAAAATAAGGTGAGCATGATACAAATCACTACAATATTGTTACAGTCCCACAAAGGAACTCGAGGCTACTGTTAACGCCAATGATCAGATTTTGTTTCTCTAAGTAGATCGCGTACGACATCTGGTGGACAACAAAAAAACCCTATCTATCTATCTATCTATCTATCTATCTATCTATCTATCTATCTATCTATCTATCTATCTGTCTGTCTGTCTGTCTGTCTATTATCTCTATATCTATTATAAATTAATGGAGACGGCTGAGAAGACTCAAAATACACACGTAACATTTTCTCTCTCTTTTTATTACTCTACAGAAAAAAGCATCTTCTCAGACTCACAATATGTGTATTGCTTTTAAGTTTTCGAGTTTTGGTCAAAGAACATCTATTTTATTGACGCCAGCCGGCTGCTTTGTTTTCAGTTGCCAGGCACGCAACATTGGTTGCTAGGCTGAGGACCCCCGATTACATGCTGTCCACAGAAATGCCATCTTTGACCGACGCGATTCAATCTGAAAACATGATTTAAAATAACCTTTGGTTGTTAAAAGAAGTGATAGGATTGTCGCGTATAGCGATATTGATAATACCTGTGTCGTAGGACGAACTTTTACCGTTGTCTTTTGTTACTTTTATGAAACGGCAGGCACTCCAGCGCTCATTGTACTATTTGCTACCACATCCAAAAAGTAGTGGCACACACAGTATTAAGATAAATTAACACTAGTACTAAGAGGAGAGTACTAACCACAACTCGTGAGTTGTATAAATTAAACGTTTTAAATGCAAGTGTATAGAAGTGACCGCTTTTCTGCTGACCTAACGGACATCTCGGCGATGCTAACAGTTGAGAAGTTCAGTTTGTAACGTTAGCCTCCTCAGGTCGACATGGACTCGTATCACGTTTTGGAGCTGGTGGGAGAGGGCTCGTTTGGTCGAGTTCACAAGGGGAGGAACAGATTTACCGGCCAGGTGGATCACCCCCTTCAATATACAGACTGTGGCACGATCATAGTCTGACAGCTGTTTGGCTGGTTTGTTTTGCCACACCGTCTCACCTGATTTTCACGTTTTCCTTTAGGTGGTGGCTCTGAAGTTCATGCCAAAGGTGGGTCGTTCTGAAAAGGAGCTGCGAAGTCTCAAGAGGGAGATTGAGATTATGCGGGATCTTCAACATCCGAACATTATCCAACTCTTTGACAGCTTTGAGACTGACACTGAGGTGTGTGTGTGTGTGTGTGTGTCTACTGTGGATTGTTGTAAACACAGAAAGCATATTAGTTCCCAAAAATTGGTCATTCGTTGATCTACTATTGTAACGATCTCTGCATCTGAGTTCATACACTTATTACGTATCTCCTAACAGGTTGTGATTGTAACTGAGTATGCAGAAGGTCAGTTGTTCCAGATTATTGAGGATGATGGGAAATTACCAGAGAGCCAGGTATTCATTGTCAGTGCATTGCTATAACAAACATGAGACGTATCATTGTGTCACGTGGTCAACTTTTGCTCATTCTTCCCTTCTGCCAAGGTCCGCGAGATTGCCTGCCAGCTGGTCTCAGCTCTGTATTATTTACACTCCCATCGCATTCTTCATCGTGACATGAAACCACAAAATATACTCTTGGGGAAAAGTGGGGTGGTGAAACTCTGTGACTTTGGGTAGGTTATGTTGATTATTGCAAAGAAAAAGCATCTGTGATTAATCATTTCCACAATGATAAACAACATGTGATGCAATCTTGCTGTAGGTTTGCCAGGGCCATGAGCGTCTCCACCTTGGTGCTGACTTCTATCAAGGGAACACCACTGTACATGTCTCCTGAGCTGGTGGAGGAAAAGCCATATGATCACACAGCTGATCTCTGGTCTTTAGGCTGCATCCTGTATGAGCTCCACACGGGGGCGCCTCCGTTCTACACAAACTCCCTCTTCCACCTGGTGCAACTCATAGTGAGAGACCAAGTAAAATGGCCAGACACTATGAGCGACATCTGCACGGTACAGTGCAGCTGCAGTCGAGTCATACTGTATCATGTTTGGTCCAAAGTCGACATCTACGCAGTATAAAATTGCGAAAATGTGTAAAATTTGATTTCAAAAGAGGCCAACTGGTTAACAGTGAAATGATTAATTAATTATGTCACAACCATGCAGTCCAGCATTGTACATAAGTGCATGACTGTACCAAAAATGTATGTTCCCAATCTCAGTCTGAGTTTTATCATATTGTCGTGCCAGTCTTGTTGAGTGCTGTGAAAGTCTGGTAATGCCAAAGACTCACATTCAAGTCAAACATACAGAGGACTTGTCCTTGATATTGTCAATGATAGCTACAGGACTGAGGCCAATGGAGACGAGACATTTGCTTTCATGATGTATGATAAACACCACTTTAACCACAGTGCTATTTTCTGATATCTCCTTTGTAGAGTTTCCTGAAAGGTTTGTTAATCAAAGACCCTCAGAAGCGGTTGTCATGGCCAGACCTCCTCGACCACCCCTTTGTTGCTGATGGTGTTCTAGGTGATGACTAAAACTCTCAACACTAATGGAGAATTTCTAAACATGCACAACACGGTCTGTTCAGAGATGATTCTATCTGTTTCATCCCCATATTGATGTGTTGGTACAGTGCTGTCCGACACAAATGTTTTCAGCCCTCTGACCGTCACACCCAGCCCAGACATGCTGGCGCTGAAACTTCAGCAAGCGGCAGCGAAGACGGTACCCACTTCTGGAGAGAGTAGATTACTGCAAAAGGCCAGGGAACAGAGGGAAAACAGTGGCAGGCGGATACCAAGGGGTATTGACGATGCTAAAGTGAGTTACCAATTGATCTTTATTTCTTCAATCAGTCCCATGGAAATTTCCAGCGGGAGCTCTAAGCAGTACTGTTTACATTAACAGAAAGAAAAAGAGGCAGCAGGAAATGGAAGGGCCACCTCTGCGATGGCAGTAAAGACCCCCAGAGCCAAGCCCCAATCCAGTGATGGCTTTGCTCTCCCCGGTCACTCGGTCGCAGCAGCCGCCAATCCAATCCTCAACAAAAAGATTCAAGCCTGCGTGACATCAAACAGGTGTTTATGGAAGTTCTGAACAGAGATACAATGCACAACCGAAACAGATTGGGGTGTGTGTTCAGGGCTATGCATTTTCTCTGCAGGGGTCAGATCAGCAGAGATTACGAACAGGAATTCCACTCTGTTGAGGTCGGCCCACGACTGGTGCGGAAAGGCAAGGAGGACAGACAGACAGACAGCAGGTAGTGTTAAAAAATACATTATCCAGGTGGACAATGTATCTTCTCTTCCAGTAGAAAAGGCAGCCTGGTAACAAAGACGATGCTATGTTAAAAGGAGAATGTTTTCTACAATATTACAATTTCTTGTTCTTTCAGAATGTTGACAGTGAAGAGTATTTGGAAAAACTGGCCACAGAATCAGATCCAAACAAGCAGCAGACAGAAATATTGAACCACAGTGCTGTTATACCTCAACTTAAATCCAACATTTGGAGTTTTAAAGCTCAGGTAATTAGGTGCAGTTTTCAACTGTGCAAAAATTGACACTTCCTCCGAAATACGTTTGTGTTTAGTTTGTTTTTGGTGTTGTCGTTTGGTCAGCTAACAGGCGACACCGTGAAAGAAGCGTGGCAGATCCTTCGACCAATGAAGGTCTTGTGCAACCTGATGCTGACCTCTGACCTTGAGAAGTTGCACCGCATCGGCCTGGAACTTGGACTACCTCATGTCCTCTTTGACCTGGTCCATGACATTGTAGAAAACTCAGATTTCATCAAGGTTATTTTTTGGGAGCGGGCACATTCAGTCACGCATTGTCAGTGAGGCATCACACAACTTTATTTTTCATGTTTCTCTCCTGCTCAGCAACCATGGAGTGCGCCAGCACTGAGAGAAATCATTGCTGTGCTCTTGATTTACTGGGATAAGCATCAGGACTGGATAGAAGAAGAAGAAGAAGATGGAGAGAGGTTTGTTTTTTTTCTCCACTGAAGCAGATTCTGTTTATTTGTTCACTACTGGGTGTGTACAGGGGACTGACGTTAACAGTCATTCATCAAATGCGGCTCATCATCTGTCCTCCTACTGCAGACTGGAAGAGTTCACCAAGCCCTTCATCACAATCCTAAATCAACCAGACATGGTTACACTGGCAGTAAGTACCCACTGGAGTTAGTTAAGAGTAGCTGTCCACCATGCTCACCGTGCACCACATGTACGTTTTGTGATTCTGGCAGCTGCTTGAGGTTATACAGCGTCTGACCGAATTGATTCTGCTTCTCTTCCTTAGCCTTTGGCCGCCGCTGTTTTGTCTCTGCTAACAGAAAATAATGTCAATGTTAAGCTTGATGTGAACAGTCTAACCTCCATGCTGAAAAAAGTGCCTTTGGACTCACACGAGGTACGGAGTCTGTGACAAGTCATTCCTTTATTTGGCAATACTTTGACAGTTTTGATGCAAAGTTTAAAGTGATCCGCCGCTGTTTGAAGCGTTACCCTCTCCTCTGCCTTGTCAGCCCCAACTTTCTCTTCCCTCTGGCTGGGGACTCTGTGATGGCCTCCTGTCTTTACTCCAGCACACGCTCTTTGAGGTGAGATGATACCTGCAATGCGCTAAAAAAAAGTTGGGCGGATAAATCCCAGCGATACAGTCTCATCCTCTGTGCTTTTTCTTTTCTTTTTTTTCTTTTAACAGCATGGAAATGGCTCTGTAGCTTCATATTTAGACCCAGGTGTGTTTTTGGATCTGTGGAAAAAAGTTGGTTCTTCGTTAACGAAAGCAGACACATACTTCTGTTCGGCGAACGGTAAATATGTGAATCCTGTGAGACCCAGCATATCTGAAAGCACTTTTTAAGAAAAATTACATTTCCTGTTTCATTTCCTTTTTAAATCAGGGCTGCATTCGTTTCTGTCTGTTGCGCTGTTTGTCTTCACCAAGGATCCATACTCATGCATTCCTCTGTTCTCTGAGAGCACATCAAAATGTGTTTACACTCTTGGCCGTCTGCTGGGAACTGACTGGTTGGTGTACAGATGTTTTAATTAGCCCACTGTTTCATGCGTAGCGCAAAGGTTAGAGCAGCACAGCTACTAAGCTTGGGGCTAACTCTGAACCCTTATATACCCCACAGTCTTCATTTGTTTGCTGAGGGCAGTCCTGAGAGACCTGAGGAGGATCTCTCCGTGTTGAGCTGCCACTTGCTGTGCTTTCCATTCGCCCTGGACCTGCCTTCACACACCCTGTCCACCATTCTCCAGCTGTACGACAGTTGTGGTATTGTTGCAAGCCTCCTGCAGGTTAGGGCCTTCCCGTGTTCCAATAAAGACCTCACTGACAAGCATGATGCAACACAGGATAACTCTTGCCAGAGGCTCACATCAGGCACACGCTACTGTACACCTTAATGTCTCTGTGCGTTTGCGAGAGCATCTTGTTGTTTGTTGTTGGCTGTTTGATCTGTGATGGGTTGTCTGGGTGGTTTTGTCTTTCGTGCTTTTTGACAGGTGATTCAAACTCTTCCTATTCCACTGCTGGAGCTGCCTCTCTCCCTGCTGAGCCGCTTGCTCCTGTGTGACCCCGAGCGCTCTGTTTCCTGCCTCAGAAAAGCTGCTTGTGGTTTTTTCGCGCCACACAGGGACAGCCGGCCTGCCTCCAGGCAGCAGAATCGGCCAAACAGAACCGCCAGCTCTCTGCTCTTTGACTTGCTGCAGCTGGATGTGCTGTGGGACTCTGCCGTGGAGCTTCTGAATCTGTTGTCCCAAATGGCCCGCTGTTCCGCTCAGCCTGCCGTCCCTCAGCTCCGCCTGGAGGTCTCAGTGCTGCGCCAGGCGCTGGCACACTCTCACGACCAGATCAGGGCTGCTACGTGCAGACTTTTGGGAAATCTCCATCCATTCAGGCCTCCTACCCTGCAACCTGACATTTTCAAAAGCATGATAGGCTGTCTTCACGATTCCTGCCCGCCTGTTCGGCGAATGGCTTGCAGGGCAGTTGGGAACTGGTTGGGATATATGGCGGCAGGGCCACAATTTAAAATGGGTAGGTCCGATGAAAAGGGCGGTGACACGACAGAATGGCGTGAAGAGAAGGAACGAAACAAACACAAGTGTGCGCACAGGGAGAGAGCAGGAAATTTGGCCATGGTGGTAGAACAGGAAGTGGACGATGAGGACGGGTGCAGGTGGATGGAGGAGGCCATGAGGACAACAGCCATGCTGGCGTCCCTGATCACCGACCCCGACGCCCTCACACGTCGTCACTGTTGCGCGGCCCTGGGGAACCTGCTAAATGTCGACGGCGCTGTGCCGTTGTTGTTGGAGGAGGACGTGTCCAGCTTACTTCTGCGAGCTGCGTGCACCGATTCCCACAATGCAGTGAGACAAGCTGCCATTGCGACCCTGTGCCTGTGCAGCGAGCAGGATGCAGTACGTCAGGTAATGGAATGAAACAGGTTACAGGAGGGGAGATGCCGACGTTACTGTGAGTCTGTTCCTGTTTGGAATTGTCAGGCTTTAATTACAAAAAGTACAAACCAGCACTTCACACGCTAATTAGGCGCTCTTTGTTGGTATTTATTTGAAGGTCTTGATATCCATGGATGCCGGGAAGAAACTTCTGGAGGCTTCACAACATGCGCCTCCACGTTGTGACTACCACCAGCTCATTGGACGGCTGCAAGTGAATCCGTTTCATGAGGAGTGATAGCAGACAAAAATGGAATGTGTTTAATAAAAAAAAAACTTCTCCCATCTTAAGCAATGTGATAGAAGACGTCAGAAAATAATCACAATAATCTCTTGAGAAGGACGAAGTCAACCTAATTCGTAGAATTAAAATGATACAAAAATAAAAAAATAACGTCCCTTAAGGAAGCTCTCGTTGTCTCTGTGTTTTATCCAAAGTTGAATTTCATCGCCGTTTGTGCCAATTTCAAACGCAAACACAATGTAACTGGAATCGAAACTCCACAGAAGCGACGGAAGAGTTTTCCTTAATTAAATGAGATTGACTCAATCGTTTACCGTGTAGATTTGCAGATATGGACAGGTAGTCTTCCTCAACCGTAATCATGTTTCGTCGTTATCACAGCAACTGCTGTGTCAGTAACTTTTATCAGTCATGTTTGTTCGTTGTCAGCAGCGTAGGTTTTTGGTTGTTTAAGTTTTATATATGTCGGTGGTGAGTCTAATAATGGAGCCATTTGAGTTGTGATTTGTGGTCAGTTTACGACAAAAACAAAAGGGAAAAAAAACACTTGACACGAATTGTTGGGCCGCTGCGCGAAGAGAACAAGAAGGCATTTTTGTCGGAAGGTCCCGTTGAATTAACGGAGCTAATATGGGATTGTTCGTTTCGCAGTATGACAATTGCATTTTTTAAAAAAGTCAAGTTATTGACGATACCAATAAATGTTTTCATTCCTGAGTGATTGCGTGCGAAACAACCAGGCCCAAGATCTCGGATGAAAAGGGAGCGTTAATCGGCGTCCATCAGGCCCTGGAGCTCTGAACTTTGCTTTACCGGCAAATAAAATGGGATTTATGACCGATTAAATGCATGACGTAGTTTTCTGTGTCGATTACACGGCAGATTGCAATAAAAGGTAAAAATCCTTTCTGGTGGACCGGCCAGCTCGTCGAGGAAAAACTAGTTCCTCGTAGAGAAAGTAACACAGTGGACCGAGTTGATGGCATTTTATTTTAAAATGGAAAAAAATAACAGTTGACACATAAACGAAATGCATTTATGATTAAATTAACTTGACTTACAAATACGTATAATGTGCTTTTAAATTATGCTGTCATTTCATATTTTTGGTTTTAACAATCAAAGTTGATTGTACACCGCAATTGGGTCTAACAGTGACAATAGTTTCTTCCAAAAAAAACAAAAAAACAAAAACGGAATGAACAATATAAATAAATGTCCATAAATCAGTGCTTAATTTCAAGATTTTCTTTAAAATAAACAGGCATAGAAAAAAAATCTATCCTCAGTATAGGAATGTTTAACAGTAACAGTAGTGCTTTTTTTTAAAAATAGCAACAAAACTAGAAAATAATTTAGACCATATCCTCTTACACCAAAGCAAACACTGCAAAAGCCTTAACAAAGAGTCTCGTGAGATTTATTAAAGTCAATTTTCTACAAAGAATAGGCTAACACACTCCACTCCCTGATTATACAAAAGTTGTTACAAATTAGTGCAGATCAGCCAGAGGCCTATAAAACTTATTGCCTTCACAAGCAGTTCAGAGAGATGATCCCCATCTTATTTCTGAAATCCTAAATTTACCATTTCAGAGAGAGAGAGAGAGAGAGAGAGAGTACATTTATGGAAAAACATGCAGACAGAGACTGCTAGTTACTACCACTAGTTACAATATTTGTATGTATGGAAAACCATATTTTTACATTAGGAGAACCTGTGTGTCAATGAAATCTTAAACTAAAGGACAGAAGAACTTTTATACAAGTCTGCAATCTCCTGCCATGAATTATCTACTGGTATTTTAGGTTTGTGGGATGAATTGCATATCCTGAACTGCAAAACGGATTGTATTATTTGCAATATGCAAGAGAAGAAAATTTAACAGATTACTATAAACACATTAAAATCTCAGTTTCCACCTTTTGAAACTGTAGAAGTATCAAATCAGTTCTCTTTTGGTCACAGAATCTGTAATTTGGAAAATATATGCAACCACTGCTGAAAAAAAGGGAGGAGTGATTTGTCGCATGTACTGCATATGTCAGAAAAATAAATGAAATGTAAATATGGTAGACGTTAGTACCTTTTTAAATAAAGCAGGGTAAAAAAGAGAAAGGATGGGAAAAGGAACCACATACTCAAAACAAACAAATCCCATGAATTGATGAATTTTTCGGGCTGCATTAGACCTTTAGTCAATCGAATGCTTTGCCAAAAAAATGTAAAAATATTAAAATGATAAAAATGGTACAATTTTAGGATGAAGAAAAAGGTTTTTTTTTTCCTCTTATGTCAGCGGTTCTTTCCTGCAAATGTAAAAGTCAATTTATATCTTAAAATATTCTAGAAAAATATCTGGAAGATGTGTTCAAAAATAAATGACACAGTTGACACCAAAAACATAACTGACTACCTCTGCTATTGAAACGAATGAGACAGTAATTGCAAATAAAAGTTTAAAATAGAAATTAGAAAGAAAAACATGTTCTATTGCTGACATCAGTTCCAATGTAAGGCTATTAAAAATATTAAACCTGCTTAATGAATAACATTACTTCTTCAGAAATAACCCCATTTCAATTTGTAGATTCAGGCAGTGTGAGACCCATAACAAATGATTGTCATTTAAAGCATTGCAATGCCACAGTGCAGGCTCAAGTAATTAGAGTGCGAAAGCAGTGGAAGCATTGAATAGTGCCGATTTAAAATGTTAAAAAATAATTCACATCAGCGAAGCATGCATTTAACTCTCCTGCCGTGAAAAACGAAATTACACATTCAGTTCTGGACAATCTCAAAGACACAAAGAGCTCCACATTTTCCCTGTCACACCCTCTTTAAATGTACTTGCGGGAGCTTGCTATTACGCTGTTGTGTCCTGCTTGAGCCTCTGACTACGGGCCTTGTAAACTTCAATCAGCAGGTCTTTAACGTACTGGATCTCGCGTTCCACGGACTCTGCCTTGTCCCGGAGCTCCCGGTTCCTCCCTTCAAGGCAATGCAGCTGTTCCTCCAAAGAATCTAGCTCCGCCCTTTTTCGCTGGCGGTACCTGCATCAAGCGAAAGAAAGATTCAGTGAAGAGTTTGACCTGTGAAACTGTGTCAAAAGTTGCATGTCACCAAGCAGAAGCTAAAACCTGCCTGTGAGCTGCGGTTTTGTTCTGATCTCTCTTCTTCTGTTTGCGTTCCCCGCCTTCGGCCGGTGCGAGGTCCACTTCATATTTCATAGCGCAGTGGTCTTCCTTCAGCCTGCATGCCTGCCTGTGCCCTGTGGACTCCAAGTTTAGACTTTCCCTGGTCATTAAAAGACAATCTGGGCCCTGATCCTCAAGGAAATTGCAGTGTAAATCATGTTGCCCTATCTGTAGACTCTCGGCTTTGACCTGTTCATTGACATTGCCTAAGAAGCTATGGTAGGCCTCGGGCTGTGGTGTTGTCGGAAGATAACAACCTTCACTGCTCTCCGCTTTCCAAGAAACGGTGGCCTTTGTCACCTCCACACTAGTTTTGATGCTGTTCAGCGCCTCGTTGTTACTGGTGCCTCCGCTGACCTCCCTCATGCTATACATCAACAAATCCTCTTTCTTGTGCTGGGCATCAAGTGATCCACCAAAGCCAAATCCTCCACCAACAACCTTTGCACCACCTATGACATCTTGACTGAAACAGCAATTCTCCTCTTCTTTGGGTAGAACGGCACATCGTCGGACCTGGACTGCGCTACCCAGACAGTAGCTCTTTCCTACCAGCTGCTCGTCTTCTACGCAGCCATAATTACCTGTCAGGGACACTAATGAGTTACCTGAGTTGCTTCCTTTGGAACTTAACAAACTGTTATCATAGCCTTCACTGAACCTCACACCATCAGGAGCTCTTCTTCCTACCACACCCACTGGGGCGACTGCAGCTGTACGGGGCGTGTCTTGGAATTTTGGATCGCCCAATGGGCCCGCCACAGATACTCAGCAGGTCCAGTTCTCCGGTTGCCAGGGTAACAAGTAGTGGGCTGGTTTCCGATTGGTTGGATGTAGAGTATGATGCGTATGGCAGCTGACTGAACGGCTGAGGACCCGCCGGCAGTGGACCCCGGTCACATTTTCCCAGCCTCGACCCTTTCTCTGGCACGGGTTCAGACAGGAAGTAGTCCTCCAGTTGGGCAAGTTCCTCCTGCAGCAGGGAGGTCATGACCTCCAAGTCAGAGGGCACCTGGATATCATTCTGAAGGGGTGAAGGGGGAAGGGAGGCATTGGTGGAGGAGGGAGGGGAAGGGGGGTTTGGGAGGTATGAGGAGAAATCCACTTCTTCCGTCATCCAGTCAGTGAGACCATCACCTATTAAGGAGGGTAAAAAATTGCAGTCATTACAAGCTGTGTGGTGGGAGAAAACATTGCGGCGAAAAAATAGCGTTCATGCAAATATGAAAATATTCTGTCATCCGAAAGGGCACGTAACCGTTTTCTAAAAGCATAATCTAGTTGACAGTAGCAAACACGCAGCCAGATTATTTTTTTCAAAATAAAGTTGCAGCGTATCAGTATATGAGACAAAGCTAGTTTTTTACTTACTGTTCAAGAAGGACGAATGTGCTGCAGTGCCGAGCCCACCTGAAATGGGGAAAAATATAAAAAAGCGTACTCGCTGCAACTCACCAATTAAGTGCTGACTCTCCTCTGACACCTCCCCCCTGCACCCCTGTGATTGGCTGTGGTTAGCCTGTGGGTGAGAGAGAGCGAGGGGGTCTGCCGGGCAGACACGAAGAGTCTTCCAGACAGGAGCTGATGTTGCCATCATTTTGTCTGCTGGTGCTTTGATTCAGTCCAAGTCCAAACATATGCTGAGAGCGAGCAGGGTCTGACAGATGGGCCACAGAGAGCAGGGCTGGGTGAGCATAATGAAACCTGGAAGGTAAACAGAGACGGCATTCAGAAAAGTGTGCAGCTGAAAAGGTCCAACTTATTCCGACGAAATCAGGAATACCACTATTGCTGCTCTCAGCAACTCCCTTGGAATGACTGTGATAAAGTTGCTGCAGGAAATCACCAGCAAATCCTCATTAAGGGCTTTTGAGCAATATGCAATCAACTCCACTAAACATGCACATTCACAGCAAATATCAATTATTTTTGGGATAAGATCTGAAATAGAAATGCAAAAGAAAAATTATTTCAAAAAACAACAACACTTAGAATTGGCAGTCAGTGAGAGTTGTGTCCTTTGGGCTTTGACCTGCCCCAAAGCAATAGGCACTTGACATCCTCAAAACACTTGGGACCTCGTGACTCTGTCAAGGGCCCAACTGTTGTCAAGAGGCACCTTAGCAACTATCTCTCTAAGTGAGAGACATCCAGGGCATCAAATCAGATTAATGCAGATCAGCTGCTTCCAATCCCATGTTCCTTTTTAAATTAATCACATCTATTTGATCACTTAAGCTGTTTAGCAGTTCAGGTGACAATGATGTGACATCTGAGGAAAAACTTGAGAAGTGTGTCACAGTAGCCATCTCTAGTTTACAGTAGGCTAGAGGTCATAGGTACATGTATTTAGATTAAATTTAAGATACTATCACATAGTAATGAAGGTGTTTTATACTAACCAGGCATTGTTATCAAAGCAGCCAAAACAACCTACACACTGGAAGTACTGTCATTAAATAAACGTGTATTTGGCCCAGTAATCTATTTGCAGAAATTAAAGAGAAATGTCGTATAGCCAATGAATTACGCAGAGAAACCAGCCGAACCACACAAAACACATCAAAACAAAGTGACACCCGTTAGAATGACTTACTCCATTCTTGCAGAAAAATTGTAGAGCACTTGGGGGTGCGTTGCTAAAGCAAAGCACGACTTCTTTTCGGGTCCAACAGCTTCACGAATTCAAAGAGCCATATTTAAGCTCGGAATATCCGGGACGGCGCAAAAAGGACGGGTTGTTGCTTTGTTGTGGTCGACCTGTAAACTGAGGAGCGGCTTAATTGTGAGAAAGCATCAGTTCATTCACACCTAGCAACCGACTGCGTCACCGGGGCAAACCATGCCGCTCGGCGTAGATCCCTCCGCCCCTTCCCTGCCTCCCTCCACCCCTCCCTCCATCCGCGGTCTCGATGAAGGACGTCCCACAAAAACTCACCGCTGGGCGCCGACATACGGAGTGAGTTACTACTTCACGCTTGTCTCTAAAGTTGAAGCATTAGCGAGAGCAAGAGTTGTAATTTCTCGAATGAGAATGTTAAAACCTAACAACCACAAAAATGCTATTTCTTTCATATTCAAACACACTGCTCGCGTTGAGCGAAAAGTAAATGGAATTGCAGCAAACGTGACATTACTCACAGAGTTAGGCTCTAGCGGAATACATTATAAACTATAAACGCGTACAGTCGCTGACTTTCTGTGGAAAGGGCCAGAGCTGTAATTTTGTGAAATGTTTACGGGAATAGACCTTTTTCCAAGGGAGAAGGGACAGGTCCGTTATTTTCAGAGCTCCACGGGGCGTACATCGCCCCTTTTAAAATTAACGTCGAACAACCTGCTGAGAGGCTTGATATACGTGAACACGGCTCTCACATACACAAACACACACCACTGCAGTCCACAGACCACATTACATTGAGGCATGGTATTGTTTTGGAGGGGGACTATTTGATGCACAGCGCACTTTGTTGTTCAGCAGAAAGTCTGTTGCATCTCCATTGCATCAGTGGTCCACGCTCAGAGCCATTGGTTGCGCGTGCTCAGAATGTCGCGCTGTCATTGGTTGGATTCAGGCATATGTGGAATTTGATTGGTCGATGGTAGGCAAGGCAAATCATAGCTGTGCTGTCTTTTTTTCCTGCAGTGCAGCCCGTGCACATGTTTCAGGTAAACAAACCGGGTGTGGAGAGCGGTGCAGCAGCTTTTAAATTTGAGCAAAGCTGCGACCTTTTGTGGTAAAATATAACACAGGTCCTTCATTTATTATCAACCTAACAGCCTTTGATGATCAAGTTCTTTTGAGAACCAGTCTGATTATACGTGGGCAACTAAATGGGCAGTAATGCTTCATTAATTAATCATTATTTCATTTATGTTATTTGACTTAGTTTATTCAGCATTTGTCAGCTTGTATGGACATCAACTTCCCCAGAGCATTATTTGATGAAATGACAGTGTATCAGTGAAGGAATGGTGGCTCAGTGGTGATGACTGCTGTCCTAATATACTTTGAGAATCCCTATTTTGAGGTTGATTTAGCTGGTTGACACAGCTGGTACAACCGAACGGATTTACTGGTACTGGCTGTCAATAACAGTTATGTCAGGAATAAAGCTTTGTTTTTCTCCTTTCAGCAAATCCCGAAGCTGAGTGAATGAGCTGTTCCTCTGTTGCTATAGTAATAGCGGACACTGCCCCCTATTTTAGACTTGTTTTCTGGTTGCTGTTGCCATGGGATTTGCATTGCTCTCTCTCTCTCTCTCTCTCTCCCCCCTCTCTACTTATTGTTTTTCTTCCTCCTCACTTCTGTTTCTGCGCCCCTCCCCGTCCAACCATTCCACCATCTCATTTGCTGAGTTGCATGTCTGTGACATTGTCATTTTGCCAAAACCAATAGGCTTATTTCCAACTCTGCTGAGTGTGCATAATGACGGGACACGAGTGTCTAGCCTCTAATTGATCTGTCCACTGAGTGGCGAGTCTGTGTATTGAGTGAAAGTCAGGAAACGTCTAATCTGAATCAATTGCACATAACATTCTCAAAATGACTACAGACTGGAAGGAGTTGTTTCCACATGAGCGAAACATCCTTTGAGGCGAGTTGGTCTGCAAACTCTGTATCTGTAGATTACGTTGCGGTTTAGTGAAATATCCCATGTAGCACTCTAATGTACACAAGTCCATCTGAGTTAATCTGAGTCATTTCAAGGGACAGCCCTGTTACAGAGGAGCTATTCAGCAGATTGCCCACTGTGCGATAGCGACCATATGAGTGGGGCTTTGAGAGATTTGCGTGAAGGCAACCTGATGCAATCTAGATAAATGTGGTCGTAATGGAGAGCAGATTGAAACAGTAGTAACTGGTGAAGTCGGAGGGTCTCTCAGGAAATCGCTGACTGCTCTCACTGTCTGTATTAATTGGTCCACCGAGGGCTTCCTGTTTGCGCATCATAGGAGTCGTCCAAGGTGCTGCTTGTGACAGTGCGGCTGCGTTTCCCTGTTGTCGCCGCTGCCAACTACAATTTCCTTCATCATCATTTACAAAAGATGTAAAAGGAGTTGGTCCAAAATACTTATCTCCAATTCTCCATCTTGCTTTAAATAATCCAAGTGGCATAATCTAAGATTTCCAAATTGTTGAAACAGCACAACCAAACTTACTTAAGCGAAGGGCATCAGATGACATAAAGGATTTTGGATCAAACTGAGTTTCAGATACATTTGAGGAGCTCATTATCGGGCTGTCCATCAAATTATACTCCAAATCCAAATTGTCTGAATATCGTGTGCGAGCCGAGGAGTCAGAAAAGTCAATGCTGCATGCCAAGTGCACGTATGGCACGTTAGTAAGGGTTACACCATCATTTCATCATCATCTCCCTCAGAATTTATTGTCCTCAACTTTTGCCCCTCTTTGAACACATGAAGAAAACATGGAATTCAGTTACAACTTGTGAATGGAAGCCTTTCAAAGGGGATTTGTGGCTGTTTGTGTGTGTGCGTGTGTGTGTGCGTGTGTGTGTTCAGCCTGCAAATCATTCTCATTTGTTGCTGTGTTGTGTGTGAAAAGTGTTAATCGAGTCTCAAAGAAGTGACAGGCGTAATCGATTTTTTTTTTTTTATTCCATTCACGAAATCTTCAAACTAAATTAAGCCGTGACAGATCTGAGTCGGTCCGTCGCACAGTTATGTTTATGCACTGTTCCTCCAGGACGTCGTGGTAAATCAGAGGTGTTTGACGTAAAGCACTGCGGCGTCTGTTTTGTCCTCCTTTGGGACGTCACGGATTTTAGGAGATCGTACTCGTAACTAGCTCGAACTCCTGCGGGCATTTTGAACCAAGGTGTGAATGGTGAAGTTCAGCCTTTATCAACCTGGTATGATAAAATCAAAACCCTGTAAAAGTTCACTTATATATCGGCAGTAGATGGATACGGACGTGCTGTGGATGGAAAGTTAATTTTTAAATAAGATTTAATGTCGGAAAACGTCATGGAATTTACAGATATTACTGATGAAGTGAAGAAAAACAAAACAACATCACTGACAGAATAATAAATAGTAAAGTAAAATGATAACCGGGGGTCACAGATTTTAACTGAGATTTAATGCTCTTTCAAGTTTTAGCTCTTAAAGCAAACAAGTCCCAAGCGGTTCCTCGGTGCCATTCACAGCACTCAGACCGCGACGTGCTGCGCCGCGGAGCCATTCAAACCCCCGGGGGCTCGGCGTCTGTCACCTTTGAGCCTTACACGTGTTCCATTGGGTCATGTGCTTCGTGGTCAACTTTGTTTTATGTTGACGCTGAACTTCAACTCCCACGCGCTCCACTGAATTTACGAATGTAAAACGCATGAAATCACGCACAAGTCAAATCTAACTCACCTGTTTAAGCGCAACCGTTTCAAACGACCGGCTTCACTGTACAAACCAATGTCAGCTTTTCATTCCGCATCATTCATCAGCTCATTTTCACATTGCATTTTATTTGTGTCGGCTTTACGTTATTTCAGCTCCAAATCACCAAACATACGAGCAAACTACTTCACTGAGGGCAAAGGTCAAGGCCGGGTTACCCCAACAGTGCAAAAAGATCACATCACAAACAAGCATTTTTCTTTTTAAAAGAGAGCAAGAGGAAAAAAACATCCTTTCCCAATATATTTAACTTAATTTTAGAGGCACTGTGTTAGTGTACGTCGAGTTTGAAAAATATTTTGTCCTCTGAAAATTGCTTGTAGCAGGACTGAATGCATACAGCATGAAAGTCGAAATTACATCAAGCTTTCCCGCTGCGGTGAAATTGGAAGTGGCTTCACTTCTCTGGCTGGTAGACAGTGGGAAAAAAAAAAAGAAAAGAAAAATGTCCCACACTGGGGTGCAGCTGTGGTATTTACAGCCTATGTTTTTTTTTTGTTGGCCTCATTAGGTCAACGCCGGCGCTGTTCCCCCCCTCTGGATATTTTTCAGATATTGTTGTGCTTGCCGTGAAACCCCAAAAACATGTTTCTCCTATTGCGATTTAATGATCTGTATGTCACGCAGCCTGTTTTCGCATTAATGACTGTCATTTTGCGTTCCCTTCAAAGAGGGTGAAGATGATTTGTTCAAAGCGGCGCGCGTTAAGAGTGGAACTTTCGCTGGTGTATCAGATGCATTTAGATTCGTTCAGACGCTTTCATCTGCTGCGTCTGAGCGCGCGTGTGTGTGTGTGTGTTTGTGTTTGGGGTTGGGCAGGAGAAGTTTTTTTTTTCTCCCCCCTTTAATCTCCTAAATTACTCTGAACTCACATGCGGATGCGAAAACGTACAAATTCCGAGCGCCTGTCGTGAAATGTTGCCAGAGACATGGGAGTGCGAGCCTTTGACAGGTGATGCTGTGAACTTGCCCTCTGCGCCGAGCGATGTCTCCATTTCATCAGAATGTTTGAGGCCGGCGTCAGACAAGGTTAATGTCTCCCATTAACGCCGGCGAAAATCGTGTGAGACCTTTGCTAATTCGCAGCCTCGCCGCCGCACTTGCGCGCCGAAAGGCCTGGGGAAAAAGGCCGGTCCGCGCATGTGAAAGTGAGGAGAGATCACCCCAGACTCATTAATATTTCATCGACAATAAGCCTGGGTGTCATTCATGCTCATTGCCGCGTTAATGAGCTCACACTGCCCTCTTAAAGATCTGTTTTTCTACTCTGCCGGGCGCACCGGAGAATCAGCGGTACTGAATAGTATGTTGTGTGAAAAACCTCCCCCAAGGTCGGTAGAAACGCAGATGGCGTGATCGTCGCCAGTGACGCTGCAGATGGATGTAGCCGTCTTTAGTGGGAACTCTTACCTGCGCTGAAGGATGAACTGCATGTTCATTTCAGCGATTACCACTGAACGTAACGTGTTTATGCGCTTCCAACCGGGGAATTGAAAATTAACATTTCAAGCGCCGAGTCTAATTGGCACCTGTCAGGAGCAAGGTGCGTTTCCCTGATTGCCTACGCGCCTTGTTTAACGTGCCAGCAACCCCTGCGCGAAGTTAATCACTCCGCCCAATCGTATGTCGTTATCTGTCCACACGTGCACCCCAGGTTTGAACCAGGGGGCGCGAGAAGAGCCGCGCCGGTAGAATGTCTTTTTACTGAGGAATTCATGCAGGCGCTTGTTTACGGCAACTATTCGCCAGACGTCTTCTCCGTGAGAATTTTTTTTTTCACATGATCAAATTTCTCGAGGTTGAATCATGCATGTAAAGTTGCATGTAATTTCACTGCATGTTTTTCTTACTTTTATGTAGCCCGTCTAATTCAGGGGCAGATTAATTGCGCTGGGCCGTACAGTACGTATACGAGGTGTGATTTCGGCAATTTCGAGAGCATGTTCTCCGGATAATGAGAGCTAATGAGCCAGTTAGCTAATTAAACCACCTGACTTTTCTTATGTAAATAGAGAAGCTGGAGCGTCTTAAAGGGAACACCTATTGTGTGGTCTCAATTAAATATGAACGCTCGTAGCTCATTAGGGCGTGTGGGGTTATTTCAAGAAAGACGGTAATTAACGGCTTGTTTGTGAGAAATACTAATTAGGGAGGCAAGAATTGCGGCTGTTACTGAATTTGTTCAATTTAGCCAATTTGTCAGCAGCAAATTAGTTTACCCGGCAAACAAACATCAGATGCATCATATATTTTTTTTATTTATTAGATATACACGGTCGTTTTACAATATCATCGTAGGACTATAATTTATCAGTTTTGTTAAAATGCTAATAGAAGACTGACAGATTTATACAAAATACAGACACATGAATGTTGTGTTGTTGATCTGATTGAAAAGCCCTTTGAACAAGATACTGTATAGTGTGATATTAACATTTATACCGTAAAAATCTGAAAAACACATGAAGTATTTGGCACCAATACTGTGTAATATACGACTCTTTTAAAATACTTATATATTTATTATATTTGCTACTAGAGATGATTAACTTTTTAGTGTTTTGAAATATTAAAAGGTTCCCTTTTTAAATCTGAGAAAGATTACAAACTCAAAGAGAAAGGTACAAATGTATCAAAAAAAAGAAGGTGTGGGGGGGGGTTGTCAGCTGGAGTGATAACACTGCATGCATAGATCTGCCTCAGAGGTGTAAACAGTTTAAGCTTATGTGAAGTAAGGAATCTTCAAAGTGTTCCTCTGGAAACCTCAAAAGTCATATTGTAATTTTTGACAATACATTTCTGGAGCAGAAGGCGATCGATGAAGGCTTCTCGGCGAAACTCGCCTCGCAGAGCCCGTGGCAGGCTGCTCCGGCTTTTTGCAGTGCGTTCCAAAATGCACGTCCGTCATCACTAAGCCCTCATTTGCTTGAAGGCATCAGGCTTTTTTTTTTTTAATGAAAAGCACCAGATCACTCATCTCCCCAGATGTCCGCCCGTTATCATCAGGCCGCGGGCCGTCGGTTTCAGCCCCCGGCAGGGAGAGGCTCCGGTCGGCTGGCGGGCGCCCGGGTGCTCGCTCAGTCCCTGTCGCCCAGTGGTCCCTCAGCTCATGAACTGCGTGTAGCCCTCGGCGCCCGTTACTATGACATCCATCCAGATCCTCATGGCCTCCGGGGAGGGGGCCACCATGTAGTAGAGTCGGTCGTGGGTTTTCACACAGAAGGTCAAAGAAGGGTTGGGGCTCTGGAGGATCAGAGAGGGAGACTTTTCAGACCCAGGACTGCGAGCTGCACCTGCTGCATGTTTTTCCTCAGAGACGTTGGTGAGAACAACAGAATATATAATATTGTAATCTACCGGTTAAAACATCACTGGATCCAGTCACTTTCAAACTTTGTGTAGCCTGTAACACTGGGTACACTGAGTAAATGAGCAAATAAAGACGAATAAACAGCTTAATCCACTCTAATTTGGATCCTTTCTGTCCCTCTTAAAATATCTCCCAATTTTAAAAAATCTAAATTTTTATGTACCAGTCACCCAAACGTTTGATTTGCTGGTCAACAGCTGACATTCTGACAATATTTTCACATGTAAAATTAATTTTGAGTGAGTCCAGAAATGTAGTTTTATTCTAAAATGAGCATATTTAACATGTTGATATAGAGCACAATTATCCATGTGGTTAAAATAAAGTTTATTATAGGTTAAAGAGCAGGTCTAACACCTTCACTTATAAATGAATGTTTTGTGTCATCTGTGACTCTGGGAAAAAAATTCCCTCCAATTTGAATAAATAGCAATTGGAATGTCAACGCTTAAAGATATTATTCCATTCGGTCTGTTGCCGCAGAATCCGTCATAAGAAACATTACGAGGCAGTTGTGGAATTGTAAGTAATGAACAAAGAGCGTTTACCTTGGTGGCACTGCGTAGGTGATCGTAATAAACCTCCTCAATCGCCTGAAAGTAAATGAGCCCTTTCAGCTTGGTCTCATGCTTGTCTGAGAAGAGAAAAAGAAAGAAAAAAAAAATTAAGATACGTACATTACATTGCGCCTTGTACTGATGCAAGACCTCTGCCAGTCCAAGCAGCAGACAGTGCAGCCTGCCAGTGATGTGGGGACACATTTGTTTATTTTAAAAAGAAAAAAAGACTGATTATCAAAGTCTTCCTTTAGAAAAAAGAATATTTATCCTTGTTTTGAGGCCAAGGATCACACATGAGACACTCGGTCACAAAATATATTTTTGCATGCAAATATTCTGTCTCAGAAAAACCTTTTATTCTGAGAACTGAGTTTGCAAGTATTTGCCACGCAATAACAGGCTGGAGCGTAAATACGTCACTTGTTATACAGCTATATATACTGTACATATACACTTCCTGCTGATACATAAAGTAAATTGTAATGTCACGTCCAGGATGTGTACTGATGAGCCCCAGCAGAAACAGGTACATCGAGGGCCAGGGATCGATAAAAGTTGTTTAATCTGGTCATTTATCTGAGATCAGACTAATATGTAAAGAAGCATAAATGTGACTTTTACCAGGAAAGTTAGCTAAAATAAATTCCAAGTTAATCGGCGAGTTCAGTGTGTGTTTGGCATCACTTGACGTGCGATTCCCCGTCACTCTTTCTG
This sequence comes from Psettodes erumei, assembly GCA_016785225.1. NCBI lineage: Eukaryota > Metazoa > Chordata > Actinopteri > Pleuronectiformes > Psettodidae > Psettodes > Psettodes erumei. Next base: position 2,189,554 of record JAFBJZ010000411.1, read on the forward strand.
AACTCTTAGACCAAACTAAGAGATGATTAATTTTCTCCATAGTCTCTGCTAATTTCTCTATAATAGTCGCCATAATATTAACCAGTTGCAGGGCAAGTAAATATAGAGGAACAGTAACTGATGGAGAAGCCAAACACAAAAGCAGTTTTATAGAAAGAAAGGTGTTCACTCCTTTTCCCAGCAACACATAAGTCATGAATAGGTATGAGCCTCACTGTATCAGCGTAAAAGTTAATTAAAAGTGCAGGTCTATTTCAAGCTATGCCTGAAGTCTTTACCATCCTATTAATTTGACTTGTTTTCTTCAGCTGCACTTTCTGGATTGCCTCTGTGGTTTTTTTGTTGTGTTTTTTTTTTTTTTCTCCCCTGCCGGCAAGGTTGAGATCTTTTGTAAATCTTAAGAAGAAATGCCTCGTTTTCGATCGAAGATTTGATCTTCCAGCTCAACGTTCCCCTTTTAAATCAGGTCAGGGCTCGTGTCCAGTCCCTGGAGTTTTGTTCTTTATTCACAGCGCACCTTTGAGCTGTTTAAAATCACTTCACACTGAAGAGTTTGGTAGTTGTGTTTCAGTGAGCGCTGCGGACGGAGCTCATCGAACGCAGTTGTTGCCGGACTGATGGGTTTCTCTAGTTTGGGGCCAAACTACAGGCTTTAAAGTGTGAAAGTGACTTTTTTTTCCCCCCTCCCCGTCGAAGAAGAATCTTCTTCAACTATAATCTGTCTGAGGAGTTTCTGGATTCCAGTCTCTTCCGTGCACGCCGGAGTGCCCGGCAAAGAAACAAACAAGCAGCAACAATTAAAGGCAGCCCTCTGAAACACGTCCGACACTTTCTCCCGCTCTCCCTTTCCCATAAGTCAAATCTGCTTAGTAATGAGATAAATGTTTTTGAAATGTGAGTTTCGTTTTATTAGTCACGAACAAGCCAGGAGCTAGCCTCCTCCCCAAGAAAAACACATCTCGAGAAAGCATTGCATCTTATTTCATCACCATCATCACCATCATCTTCGTCAGGAGTGAGGGGGTGAAAAGGCTAGGCAAGTGAGTGGAAGAGAGAGAGGAGCAAAGAGACCAGGGGCATCAGTAATGAAAATATACTTTGTATTTTGAACTTGACTGTAAAGAGAAAATGCCTGAACGCGGTCCTGAATTATTAAGAAAACTAAATGTTCTCCTGCCATATGTAGGGGACAGTCTGATCAGTCCGACTTCAGTTTTCACACTCGGCGACTTTATTTAGTGTTTGGTTCCTGATGAATAAATACTGGCCCGGGACGGACACGGCAAAGAGAGCGAAGGGCGTATTCCACACAAGGCTCCGCTGCCGGGTCAACCGGATAAGTCCAGGTCCTCGGCATAGCTGGCAACACTTCAACGTTAAGTTTAGAAGTTCCACAGACGAGTGGACTGTTGTGTGAAAAATTGGGTCGATCACAATAATGCGTAGCCCTTTCTGTAAACGAGGCCTGAGTTGTGAAGTGGACGAGATTGAATAGGGAATGTAAAAAAAAAGTTAATTTAAGGAACAAAATAACTGCTTCAGATTGAAATCATCTGACTTTTAAATTTCTTTTTTTCTATTTTGTTTTCAGGACATGAACCTTTTGCTATTAACTGATTGACTATTATTTTGTATCTGTGTTTTCCGTGCTTGTGGGCTCCTTTTTTATGTGATGCAATATTATTTGTTTAGGTGTATTTTCTACTTAGAGAATGATATGTAGTCACTTTGTCTTTAATTTGTGATGATGGAACCGGTCGTTGTTTTGTGTCTAATGCTCCTCTTTACTTTAACGTCCCTGAAGAACATTTTCCCTTTTTGATTTTCCCTGGACTAACTGCATGTGAAACTGGGTGAGCACGTGGCCTCTTCATTGGGGTTGTTGGGGTTCATTAGGGGACCAGATAGCAGGATAGGATTGGATTTTAAAAGTTTGCTGTACTGGTTTCCAGTAATCTGTACATTGGAAGTAACTGCAGGTATAGACGCTCAGTGAATCATCTTGAATACATGTGATTTTTCTTCAGGTCTGTCTTGTTAGAAGGGTCTTTATATCAGTGTGGGGACAAACTGTTTAAACAAGCATGCCCTCACAGCGTGGATGAAATGTCGTCGCGTCCTCACCCACGTAATAGCAGAAGTTCCTCTTGAGACGGTCGAAAACGAACCAGCGTTTCTTCCACGACTTGATTTTGCCGCCCATCTTCACCAGGTGGCCCTTGCACATCTTCTCCGTGAGGATGACGTAGGGGCAGGTGTCTATGCTGTGGCCGGACGACTCCACGTGGTCGCGCAGGTCGAACTCCTCCTTGCGGTTGGGCAGGTAGCGCGTCATTGGACGGGCCTGTGAAGGATGTTTCACATTAAGCAAATCATTTGATCTGTTGTTGATATAAAAGACTTAAAACTAATGATCTGTTGAGTCCAGGTTCATTTGCATTTGATTATATTTGTTTACCTGTACTCCTACATTGGAGGCCAGTAATTAAACACAATAAGCCAAGATTAAAGCTGGAATTATATGTATGGTATTATTTTCCTAATTCCCTCCATCCCCACCCATCTTACTTGCTGCTCGTTCCCTCACGCTCTCCTCCCTCCCCTCAACTCGCTCCCCCCTTTTCTCTCCCTTCCCTGACGATCTTTGATCTTCCCATATACCCAGCCTCTCTTTAGTGTCTCGCCTCTCATCCTCTGCCCCGGCTCCCCCTCCTCCCTCTCGCTGCTTCCCAGCCGCCGTCTCCTCCCGCTGCTCCACTGACCTGGGAGAAGTGCTTCTCTCTCATCTTCACCTCCTCCTCCACCAGCCTCTGCCTGTGGGCCGTCTCGTCCTGAAGCCTCCTCTCGGCCTCCTCTCGCCTCCTCCGCTCCTCCTCCAACATCTGCCGCCGAGCCTGCACCTCCCTCTCCTGGGAGAGTCGGGGGGGGAACAGATGGGGAGAAAAAGTAAGAGGAAAAAAAATAACAGGGAGACAGGGAGAATAGGTTAATGGCAGGCAAATATTGCAATACAAAGTGGATGACTATCAGAAGAGGCACATGAGAATTCAAGTCCCAATCCAGGGTTTTGTAAAATATATCTCTTAAGTCTGAGTGGAGATGGGTAAGCTTTGCTGATGTAAAATGATCCTTTGCAGCTTTCAGACATACAGATACGGCTCTGCTTTGTTTCAGCATGTAGGAATAATACGGTAAGGTAAACAGACAGCTTACAGCGTCGTTTCACCACACCTTAAACTCACTGCAGACTTCCACAGTGACACGGATATCTGCTGTGTTTCTTATAGAAACACGAGACAACAATAAAGTTACAATTTAGACTTTGAGTGTACCCAGTATGTTTGGTGATTATATGATCATGCCCTCTTAGTGTTGTACACTGTCTGTAACCAGTATTAATGATATCACAAAAAAGCTAAATAAAAACTAACTTATTTTGAATTTAAATAATTTTTTTTTTATTTTTTAAGTTATAAATGCCTGTTATAATATCCCACAGTCCAAGCAGATGTTCAGGTTGCTTGTTTTATTTGACCAACAGTCCAGAACCCAATAATATTCACATTTAATTATCACATATGGAACAGAAAAAGAAGATACTCTCCAGGTCTGAGGAGCTGGACCTAAGAGTTTTTTGGTCTTTTGTTTTACAATTACACTCAGCCATCAAAAGAGCTGGTAGTTAATTTCCTGTCGCTCCACTAATTGATTAGTCAACTAATCACTGCGGCTCCAGTTGAAACTTTTGACGTCCTTGGAGGAGATGCGACGGAACAGCAAGTCGTTCCAGGACGCAGCATTCACGCCGAAGGGAGAACTCACTCGGTTCTCGATCAGTCTGGCTTTCTCCTGCTGCGCCTCCTTCAGCATCTTCTCCATCTCCTCTATCCTCTGGGCCTCCAACCCACAGGCACTGCAACACACAGAGGGACGCAGCGTCTGAAGACACGGCTACGACGAGGCTCGGGTCGGAAAAAAGTCAACAGACATGCCTGGAAACCAAACACTGAGCTGAAGACAAACGGCAAAGGTTTCTTCATTAACACCGGTAAACTGAGTCTTTGAACTTCATGAAAAGGCTGCGAACTTGAAAAGGTTGGCATGGAAACAGCCTGTGTAGTAGCAGTCATGGGGAGCAGACATGCAACAAAACATGATGTCACTGGAACAAAGCGCAGTGACCCTTCTCGTGGGAGACGGGGGCAGACTTGAGTGTTCCCATGGAAACAGCGCCAACCGCTCATTTTCCAGTCTCTCACCTTTCCGGGGTGCAGGCGGAGTTGCCGGTGGAGACGCTGGTCTCCATGCTGTCTGAGCTCTCCAGACTCAGGGTGTCGTACGCCTGGCTCCCACTCGGTGGCGACTGATGATGCAGGATGGAGTGATGGACCGTGGGAGACACATCTGTGCGAGCAGGGAGGGTGCAGAGACAGCTGTCACAGACTCACAGTGCCCTCTGCTGATAGTGCCCAATCATTGCTGCTAGTTGATTATAATCAGATCCAGTGCATTTTAAACTAAGTTGACCTGTTACACCGGTGATGTACTGATGTACCACATACTTTAAAGAGCAGGAAACAGCAGACTCTCCTCTGTAGACTTTTGCCTGTCTAAAAGTAACATAGGCGTGCCAGGTGAAAGCCTCCAGTGTGCTGAATGAAGAGAAGAAATGATGGACTCAAGTACCTTTTCCCTGCCCAGCATACTGTCTCCTGCTATCCATATCCAGTGGGTTGGACACATCTCTCAGCATTAACTGTAGCCCCTGGAATAAAAAACAAATGGGAATAGTTACAGAGTGAACTACTCAGAAGAGTTAGTTATAATTTAGGTGAACAGCTGTCCTCACCTTGGTGGATGCGTTTTTCTCATGAGCAACGCCGGTGGATTGTGGCAGGGCTGCCGCCTGTCCAACCTCGCCGTCTGATTTGGACTTCAGTAGCTGAGGGAAGAAATACAAGTCAGTTCTTTTTTTTTTATTTGACAGACAAAAAAAAGACCAAACAGAAATTTGGAATTGATCCTACACAGTGGCTTATGACTGGGTCATATATCTGGGTCTTATCTGAATGCAACATCAACTGAACACATTTGACCTGTTTGATCTTCCGCGCTAACAGGAGAGGTTCACAAACTGCTCTGTCTTGTTTTGTCCACCAGAGGGCATTCCAGTCATAAAAATGTGAAGAGTTTTTCATGAGAAACACCTGGATTCCAGGGTTCAAGGTGCATCTGGCCTGTCATTAACACCCTTTTGTGAGATACTGAACAGACTCTACCGGCAGACTTTATGGTCTGCTGGCAGTCAGCGGGGCGGAGAGGGGAATTTTACCTGCCCGTGTCTGCGTGTGGAAAAAGACTTTGCAGGCAGTGGGGGAGGGCATGACTGAGGCTCTCCAGCAGCCATGATGTCCTGGTACCAGCGTTCAAGGTTAATAGGAGGCAATGCATTCCTGCTCAGCTCAGGATGGCTCTGAGGTGATGAGAAGCATTCAGCCAAAGAAAAACAAAAGGAAGCAGTCAAGCAACAGCATCAGTAACAGAAGCACCAAGGCAGGTAGGAGAGATAACCATGGACCAGTTCTTGTGGGAATATCAGACCAGAAATTTAGAGAAATTCAGTGGATGGCTGCAGTGTGGGGAAACGTGAGTAGTGACACTTGAAAATGTGAGAAATACAAACCTGTGCAGAGAGAAAGGAGGAAGGACCGCATGCAGTCGAGTGGCACGAGAAGGCAGACTCAGAGGAGGAGAGTTGGAATGATGGAATAGAGGAGGGAGAGGAGGCATCCAGTCTCTGCGTTCCAAAGATCTGGCTTAACTGACTGACTGTGATGTACTCCTTCACACAAACAACCACCCACCCCACACAGATACACAAAACCAGGACACACACACATGTACAGGACAGGGAGAGAGCAGAAGGTGGAAAGGAACACGTTTTGAGCTGTGGTGGCTTCAGAATTTAAGTCGGAGGAAGACGTGACAGTGGTTTGGCAGAGAGCAGACAGTGTGTCTACCTCAGACGGCAGAGCCGGAGCTACAGCGAGGGAGAGGCAGTGGAGGGCAGCAGGGGGGGACGGGTGAGGCTGCGCAGAAGCATTTCCGTACATCTTATAGACGTCAGACAGCCTGAGGTACTCCTGCATCAACAGCCAGGACACAGGGATGAGAAGGCTGGAGACAGCGGTGGTCAGCTCTTAGGAAAGTCATGCAAAGATTCACAAAGCAAACGTGGGAACATCACAACTCATCTGGCCTCTGACTTTGAATGGTCATCTTGCAATTTTTAATTTACATCATCCATTCTCTGATGTTAGTTTATGTCACAGAAAACAATTATTCTCAAATGCTACCATTCTAGATAACCACCAATTTGGAGAATGAGCCTTTAAATAAGCCTGATATGTAAAGGAAAAATAGACGCTTGTCCTACTAACGTACACACTGCAAGCTTTGCTATTGTTTGTCAGTATTTGCTAAGACCATTTTATTTTGCAGAGACTGCAGCACAGGCATTTAGGGTTTGTTAGGTTTTGTTTCAAAGAGGATTTTGTTGTGTTTTACCTCTTGTAGCCTAACGGGACAGAGTTCAGGGGAGGGGATGTGAGAGGAGGCGGAGGAGGAGGGAGAGGGGCTATCAGGAGGACCGTCCACATAGACAAGGTCAGGTTCGCTGATGTGAAGCAATTCCTGTTCAAAAGGTTCATCTAAGTTTTTTTCTTTCTTTTTGTTTTTTTGTTTTCCAACACTTTTGCAGTAATCTTCCTCCAGTTTAGGAAGCACAGGTGGTCTCCTGTGCTCCTGCTCACCTCTTTCATGCTGCTGCCAGGCTTTGGGAAATTTCTCTCTCCCGTCAAGGTGTGGTACCTCTTCTCCAGGGCGCACAACCTGTCCTGCTCCTAGGAGGCAGAATACATGGATACGTGGGTGCTTTCACAATTGGTAATTAATAGCTGTAATTAAATACAATGCAGTTAAGACATTATGAGTGGTTAACCTTATGTAACAGCTGCAGCATCACCGTCCTGTCTCTTGTCATCCTCTCGCAGTCCAGAGCTGCCTGGGTCCCCAGCTGCTTCACCTGAGCTTCCAGAGCGGCCATCTTCTCCTGAGAATCAATATGTTTCTTGAAATTGGCAATCATATTTTACACTCACACACACACACATGCACGTGTTTTCTGTGATTATTGTATCCCCCACCTTCCTTTTGGCCACGCTGCACTGGTACTCAGCTCGCTCTTGGAGAAGCTGTGAGCTCTGAGTCTCCTTCTTCTCCTCCAGACTGCTCTCCTCCTCCAGCTGGCAGAACTCCAGCTCTTCAAACTGCTTGGTCCCAGACTCCAGAGCTTCAGCTTTCTGTCCACATACAGATATACAGCACATGCACTGTATGAAATCACTGAAACAGTTGTTAGGATAGGGTTGGCAGTATTCCATATTTTTCTTATTGTCAACAAAGCTCGTGAAAAGACCAATACCAACGATGAATGGATCTGACTAACTACTGCTGTCTGTGTTTGCAAATCCTGATATAATTGATTCTTAAATCACGATGATGATGATGATGATGATGGTCCCAACTGAAAGGCTGCAGATCTCTGAAAGTATAGGGAGATGGACTAAAACGTTGATTTGGTGTTTTCGTGGGATTTATTCACAATAAGAAAAATGCAGAATAAAACCGCCTATATATTTGGCAAATAGCAAATATTCCATACCATCATGTCTGACAACGATCTGCCTAAAAAGCATTAAGTGGGCGTAGGTTACTTGGATCATTCAGAGTCAATTTTCAAATGCAAAAGGCATGCAAAAACTTTTAGAGCAAAGCTGTTAATAACATTATGAATTAATTCTAATTGCAATTGACAGTGTCGAGCATCCAGAATGAGGGAATAGCAGCAATTAAAGCAGCGGTCTAAAATTACTACAGGAGTGACAAATGCATTGCCTATTGTATAGTCACACTTGCAAATGGCATTGACATAATGAACCTTACAGTAATGAAGGGCCACAGCAGAAAAAGAGGAAATGCACAGTCTGCAGATTTATGAGTAGTTCTGAGTGCTTCAAAACAGAGTCAGTGTTAATGCCTGTGGCTGATTCTGTGGCAGATCATACAGTACTGTGGTATTTGGTATATTATAACTCACTGTTGCCAGCCAGTGGGCTGCGTGAGAACACTGACCCTGCTGAGCTGCTCCTGTAACTGTTCCCTTAGAGACAAGGGGCACTTATCAAACTGCCTCTTCAGCTCATTGTACTCATTCCTCTGCTTTTCCAGGACCTTCCGCTCAGCCGACACATTACCCCTGCCCTAAAAACACACAGAAAAACACACACACACACACACACACAAACACACAGTTGGGTCCACATTCAGACACACATACACATTCAACCCAGGAAAAAAAAATCACAGATAATGCAAATCCATGCAGCTTAGCTTTAAAACTACAAGGCCAGGGCAGTTTTAAATATTAGAGGATTGTGGCAGAGGTTAAGTTGGCAGGAGTGTTAAAGGTTACAAAGGCTTTACACATATGATGGCATCAAAGCAGGAGAAAATTTTAAAATAAGGCGGTGCGAATATGTCTGAATCAGTGTTTTAGTGTTGGCCACATCCAGTTAAAAGCCCAACATGAGCAAGATTTTGGCTGTTTGGATGTTTTTGTCTTTTTTTTAAAACTCAAACTGTCGAATGCTGGAGAGAGAAGACAGTTTGAGCTCTGTGTTTTAGGACAGACATCGACCAAACAAGCAGCGCAAGTCAATTGAGACATCAGAAAACACCATACACACTGTATACGTGAGTTTTTATGTGTTCAAACACGGACACTGAGGGAACATGTTCGACATTCACGTGCAAACTGTGCAGGACCAGTGGCTTTGAGAGAACTGGCAGTATTAACAGTATCGCACTCTTTTGTCCCACGTGCCCACCTTGTCCTTCTCTTTCTGGATGGCCTTGTCCAGCTGGCTGAGTTTGAGCTGCAGCTGAGAGATGATTTCATTTTCGGCCTCCACCTGCTCCTGCTCTGCCTGCCTCTCTGCCTGCAACAGGGCTTGCTCCATCTCCGCCTACAGACAAATATGGAGGCAAGGGTCCGCAAACCACTGAGTGCTGTCAAGCTACATAAATACTTGCGAAGGTGAAGCAGCTTCTGCTCTTCTCACTATAATGGTGAGCTGGATTAAAAAGACACACACTTAAAATGATATTTTTCATCAACATGAGGGTGCAAACCTCCTGTTTGGTCTCCTGTAGCTGCTGCTCCAGTTCACTGAATCTGTGCTTCAAGTCATCAACCCTGGTCAAGATCCTGCTCCTCTCCTCCTCCAGGTAGACCTGCTCCTGACCGGCGAACAGCTCTTCTCGCTGACAGCAGATGTGGGAATGAAACTTTGTCAGATCCCTCTCCCGAGAAAAAACACAAACAAGGTAACTCTCTCCGTGTGCGCGTGCACCCTTGAGTGTTTTTGTTACCTCTTGGTGCGTGCTCTCTGTGCTGCTCGACTCCTCTCTCTGAGTGTCCTCATCATTCTCTCTCACCCGCTGGGTCCTGTCTCCTCCCTGAAGGGAAGCCCCCCCTCCTGTGTCTGGGCAGATTCCCCCCAGCAGCCCACTCCTCACCACCTCAGCCAGCTCCATGGCACTGTCCTCATGATTATACTCTGCACACAGATTGAGGATGGTCTCCAGCCTCTGTCGCTCCTGTAGAAGACATGTGAGCCGTGAGTATACAGATCGGTCCTAAATTGCAGATCAGTTTCAAAATGTCCTTGTGTGACATTGTCCCATTTAGGCAGCTGTCCCTCAGCCACTGGCACGGGACAACTGTAACCTGATAGTGGAGGGGGGGCGAAGCTGAGCATACTAAAACCTGAACACAGAAGCTGACACACTGTAGTAACTGTAAGAGGAATAAATATAAAACAACTTTCTCAGTACCAGTCGTTATTTTATACGTTTGTCTTTTTTGTTAGGGTCTGAGTGTTTCTTGGCTGTGCCACTCTGTTGTCCCTCGTCACTCCACACAATGGGATGCCTGCTTTGCAGAATATGTAATCATCATTCCAATCCGACAATAATTAGGAATCCAGCATGACTCGGAACAGTTGCACCTGATGTGCTTCTTGACGCTACAACAACCATCAGCACACTTTTGTGTGGCATTTGAATTATTCAGGCTGGTAAAGTAACCACACCTGCACTGTCATGACAATCTACTTTAACTGCAACATTTATACCTTAGACAGTTGTTTATGTTGTGCATCTCGTTCGTTCTTTGATGAAAAGTAGCCATGTCATATTTACCTATTACTAGTAGTAGTACCTAGTACTATCCAATACCTATGTGTGTAGGTTGGATTCAGTAAAGAGAGGCTTTAAAAAAAAAATCCTGCATAGCTGTGCCAAGTGTGCCATGAGAGCAGTGTGCCAAATATAGAGCATTTGTTTCACAGAGAGGAAATCCTCTCTTTGTCTCTCTCATTTATAAGTCTACAATATATCATTTATGTCACTGACTCTTTCAAGGCTATAGTACCCAATTAATCAGGAGCTTTGTCCAGGACCCCAAACACAGGTCACTGTACACCAGTTGGTTCGTTATGAAATGTATTTGGCAGAGGAGTTGCACCATGTAAAAATAAATGCAACAGAAACAGAATGGGAAACATAGACATGCCATAAAATTGAGCTTCAAGACTAATAATGAAGGGTCCTTCTTAAAGGAATAGTTCAGCAGAGTATTAGAATATGCTATGCTAAGACGTGTGTGTGTGTTTTGGGGTTTTTTGGGCCAGCATGCAATCATGCAATATAAGAAATACCATATGTGAGATCAGGTGAAGCGATATCGATCCCTTATCCAAGTTTATATTTGCAGCGGTAAACCTTCGTCAACACATGGACGTAATGGCTGAGTCAGCAGGGTAGCGCCGCTTTGACACAAACATCCACAGAAGTCCTATCAGCCCAACTCAGACGCACGTTGTCACCGACTCTCTTATTTGCTACCAGAAACCTTTTGGTTCCTGAAATAGTCCGTGGACATTGAGAATGTCCGGGAATTACCCCCCGCCCCCATCTCTCTCTCTCTCTCACGATCTCTCTCTCCCTCCCTCTCTCTCTGTGGTCCCTTCAGCTGTCAGTATAGTGGCAGGCTGTGGTGGGGGTTGAAAAGTGCCGGGGTGTCTTGTGGGTGTGGATTGAGGATGGATAACAAGTATGCAGCGTGAGCTCTCGCGTGGGCACGAATAAGAAAGAGCTTTCGGCAGAGCGGTGACAGCTTTGAAAGCAAATGCCGTCCGTCCCTTCGGAAAATGTAGTGTCGAGCGCCGAGCAGCCACGCCCTCCGCTCCGGGCCTTAAGACGTGTGGAGGAATGTTCACCCTGTGTCACTCGGACCACATGCGCTGACGATGCCAGTAAGGCTCTGGAGAGATGAGCTGGTGGCTGGTTGCCAGGAGGTTCTGACAAGATATCTGAATGCAGACGCGGTGTCTGCCATGCCAGCAGTCGCAGCGCCCGACGACACTTCACTGTATTTATTTCCTTTAAAACCATGGTGCTTGTCTGTCTTCCTCCATTTTCCTGAGTTTTTTTAATGCTGTGTATTGAAGCCAGATGCTTTTTAAAATTGTGGACAATAACTGACTAACTAGGGAACAACCTAAATTAAAATGCAATTATCAGTATTTTTACACAGATATCAGATAACACTGAAGTCTACAGCATTTGTATGCTTTTCTTTATCACAAACAGGAAATACTCAACATGTTTTTTTTCCAGTTTGTAAACCCAGATGCAGCTGTGGATCTGTACCTTTAAGCTGTTTTTTTATGCTTTTCCCCTTAAATGACCATAAGTTGACTACTGGAGGTTTAAAAAGTATATACAAATTCCAGCCATACACAGGATATAGAATAAACAAGGAGACATAGAGGACAAACCACAGCAGCAAATGTTTTCTTAAGAACTTCCTGAGTGAAGTTCTCATAGGCACCCAGATTGGGACTGGATCTAGCAGGCTGAAATCATTTTCATATCTTCTGGGAAGTCACACTTAAGTGGCCGATCACTTACCAGTTTCTCCATTTCCTGCTCACGCAACCTCTCCTCTCTCTGCCAGCGGTGGTATTCCAGCAACTCGTCCTCATTGTCGCTGATCTCAGAGATACTGTTCTTGCGTTCCCGCGTGTATGGCTTCGTAATACTCTGTTCCTTGCTTGAGGATCCTGCCACAGTCACACAGGAGGTTTTTCTTTGGCTATGAGGGCTAGCAAGAGGGGATGTGCCAGACAGAGAACCCAGACCTGACATAATGGCACTGCCTGGGCCTTGCCTTAACTGCCTGGTTCCTGGCTCCTTCTCCAGCCCAGAGAGTGCTGTTGGACTCTGGGCATATAGTGCCCTCATGGTTTCTGCCTTTGTTGCTTGTTTGCGGTGTCCCTTGGGGCTTTCGAGGACAGGTTTAGTGGTGAACCCCTGCGAGGCGAGGGAGGAAGCCGAACCCTGCGATCCTGGACTCCCTGTGCGGGACATGTACGGGCTGAGAGGAGGAAGTTCTTTCAGGCTGGTGGGCCCAGGCGACTCTGGAGTTCTGAGCCTTTGGGGGTCTTCTATGTGTGAGCGGTACCCACCTGGTTCTCGCATGGGGCTGGCCGATCTCTTCTGCAGGGAAGAACCCCTTATTCGAGGGCTGGATGGAGCCATTGTCGAAAGTTTGACGAACGACGATTTGTGAGTTAGGCTGGAGTTTTCCGTACCCTGTCCTGACCCTGTGCTGGGCAGCGTGGGGCCTGGCCGTACGTTCCTAAGAAGTTTTGGGCTCTCCTGGGCAACAGACAGTGAGGTCCGCGGATTGGGGACAGGAGTGGACCTGGCAGGTACCGGAGGGGTTTTGTTGCCAAGGTTCTGGCCCTGAGAGCTGATACTGCTGCTGTTTTCATAAATGGAGTGGCCTGCTGTTGAGTTGTTTCTTCCATTGTCTGGAGGACAGTGCTGAGGGACAGGCTGGTGACCAGATCCTGATGGTGAGGAGGACCTGAGCACCAAGGAGTCCTGGAGGTTCTTGGCAATGTTGCTGATTTTGGAACTGCCGTTGCTTGAAAGGGACTGATGGGACCCGTTAAGGACACTATGGGCGTCTGTAGAAGAGAGACAGAAACACTTGTGCATGAGAATTCCTGTTGGATAAACAATGAGGTCCAGGACACAAAGACAGGTGTAAAAACACACAGGTCAGTGCTGTAGGAGGGCCACCCGTAACAGGGAAAATGCACATGCCTCAAAATGTTGCTGCACACATTCGCTCAGTGTTTCCACAGCCCACTGTAAGTCATGATAAGTGTCTGGGAGCCCATTGCTCTCCTGCATGAACCAAACCCAGCGATGGGGATGTTGTGCTCCTCACTCGTGCTGTAATCCTCCAGGGATCTGGAGCTGCTAAATATAAAAGCTGCAGCCGTGTACCTCATTCGGAGCAGATGAAATCAGGGCCTGGTCAGGAAAGAGTGGGCCATACACAGCGGGTAGGGTGTGGTGGCTTTTACTGTACCGTTGAGCCACTGACAGCCGAACCAATAAGGTCAGAGGAGAATGGCTTCTAAATATCACCGATAGCACAAGGAAAACAGCGCCCCAGTATTACATAACATCATATACTGTAAATGTAACCGCAATCAAGAAAAAAAAGGACCAAAAACTGGAGGCAAAGATTACAACAGTCCTTTGTCACAATAGGGTCACACACCGAGCGAAAAAACACAGATTTCAATGAACTAGATCACAATGTAGGCCACCGATAATTAGTGGTGAACAAGCTATTTCTACATCCTGTCAGGGATAATTATAACCAGTGTCAAACTTGAAGATAAGCTGGGCTGGAGATCCGGAAAACAAGAGCTGACAAACTTCGTGTCAGTTTTGAGAAGGACAAAATAAAGTCATGTTGGTCTGGGTTTTGCACCAAATTCTCCAACTAATCAGGTGTTTACATGTTTGCTGCGCTTCATCCAAGTCGCCGTTTGTGAGGATGTAAGTCTTTCCACGTGCATATACATAAACAACCATTCATGTGGAGCTTGATCACAACATGTCATCCAAACAACAAAGCTTCACAATTCTCTGTGACTGAATTGCGTGAAATTGCGCAGTTGCTGTTTGGCTTTAGCTGGAACTTGTGCAACTTTTTAAAAGAAAATTTTTTGGACAAAGTGATCATAATAGATTGTGTGACTATCAGCCCAAAGCATTCACTCTGCCCAGAATAGCTACTGAGGAAGCCGTGCAACCTTCATTCATGCAGTTGCTGGTGACCATCTGACTTCTCTGTCACAGAAATCGTTCATCGTCGGGAGTTTGTCGTTTGCTTTATGGGATTGTATAAGTATCAAAGCGGGGTCTTTACCAGTAGGAACCGTGGTGCTCAGTCCTTGGCTTCCTCCAGGCAGCATGCTCTTCATCCTCAGGGCCTCTTCTGGATGGTTGAAGCGGAAAAAAGCCGACTGACCAAAGCACAGCATGCACCCTGCCAGGAGAGAAGAACGTGTGGGTAGAAAGCTGGTTATCATTTTCACACCCACGTGGCTGTACTGCTACAAAAAAAACTTATTTGCAGTTGATTCAGCAGGGTTTTTCCCATTCATTCGGTTATTTGAGACGGCATTGCATTCATCCTCTTGGACAACAGACAATGTATTGACTGTTTAACTGACACGTATAAACTGACTGGTTTAACTCACGTGTGATTAACCATTCAGTGAAACCAACTCCCTCTTCTCTCCCTGCATTTCCGGTGGCTTTCAAGAATGCCTCATATATCTCCTGAGAGCCACGCGCTGAGGGTTTGTTTCCAGTTATGGATATTCCACAGGGAGCTAAGTATTTATTTCCTCCTCCAGGGTGAAGTCAACATTGTTCCTTACGATGAAGCAGTTTCCTCCGCTCTTTCCAGAGTGGTTTTATTCAGCATTTCGTGTTCGTCCTTTGAATGTGTCAAAGCCTGAAGTATTCTTGTTGAGCAGCTGCTGCCTCCTCACACACCGGCTGATCAGCCGGCTTCAAATGACATTCTGGTGTGGCTGTTGGCTTGGATCCCATGGAGAGGGACTGAGTGGGGTGGGGGTGGGGGTGGGGGGTGGGGGTGGGACTGTTATGCTTTTTTTTTTTTTTCTTTAACAGCAAGTGACTGCTACTGGAATGATGTGTGGCTGTTTGGCTGTTGTAAAGCCGGACAGTGTTTTTGTCCCCTTTGCCTTGAATTTGGAAACTTGGCTGAGTCCACTTTGTCCTCTCAAAGTTTTGTATTTTTTAAAAGAATAATTGAGTGGCCGTTGTAAGCTATTTGACTCTACATCTGTGTGACTGTTGTAGATACAGCCTAAAGTAGACACAACTCTTGTCCTACTCAATCAATAGTAATCATCCCGTTACATTTTTGTTTCTTTTTGTCAAGGACATAGTGTTCAACTGCAGTCATCTAAGTCCGTGATTGTGTTACCTTGTGTCAGGCGATAGGCTTTGGTGATGGGAAGGCCGTCCACAGAGCACTGGTGTCCACATGGGTACAGGGTGATAATGCCCGCCTGGTTTTCAATGTAGCAGTGCTTCGCCGTGATGCCGGGGCCCTGGAGGGAGATATCGGTCCCCTCGCTGCCCAGTGTGGTTCTCCCTGCAGCAAGGGAAAACATTTTCTCAGTATCAGTTACTGGACATCCACATGAACTCGGGAACACTTTTGTGAAGTATTCTTAGGCTGACAGTGGGTGCTTGGAGGTCAAGGCTGCTGGAGCAGCGTCACCAATGGAGTCAGGTGTTAGACTTAGGAGATGTCCTACACCCAGCAGATAACAGGGGTCTTGTCAATGGGAATTCATGCGACTGTCTACTTTTTGCTGTGTTGTAATTTGATTGTCTATCATATTCCGTCACTGCCTGAGCACAAGAGATGCGACTCAGCACAAACTCACACTATTTCTCCTTGTTTGATAGGCACGTATGAGACATACAGCACAAAGAAAATCCCAGATGTCTTTTTTTTTTTCTTTGGCGCCGCTGTCACACCCTCTCCTCTGTTTTTCCTCTGTGGTGTCTAGGACCAGTGGGAGACAATTGGTGCGTGAAAATCACAGACAAGGGTGCAATTACAACTGTGGTACAGTATGTGTAACAATGAGATGGAGAGAAGGTGATGTGTCATCAGTTTTTGTCGATTCATCACTCGTGACATGCTGCACCACTTACTCATTACTTACTACTGACTTGTTTTTATGGAAGTGTCTGTACAATAACATAGATTACAGATCCCAGTTTCAGTACAGACAGGTCTGGGCTGGTAGTTTGAAACTGTGTTGACTTTGCTGACCTTACAGCACCTCTTTACAGTTATATTCATCTTGGAAAAAGTTATCATGGAGTATCAGTTTAAGTTAGTGCTTGGTAAAGGTAGTTTATTTTCATTTATGTTGAAACCAACACTGGTATTTATGCCCGCATTCTCCCAATACACAAGCTTACACTGAAAACCACACACACACACACACACACAGGTCTTCACCTTCCAGCAGTGGTAGCAAAGTGATGGCCGTGCTCAAGCGTCCACTTCCCAAGCTAACCAGGTGGGGGCGCTCTGCCTGGACTTTCAGGGAATTGCCTGTTTCGATCAGGTCCAGAGGAGTGCTCTGTTGAAACAGGTTCAGTTGAAAGACGTCATTACATCATCCTGAAAAGGCTTAACACTCAGAGGGCAGAGAGCATGGAGATTAGGTATCCTGCATCAGTTGAGAATGGCAAACAACAAAATGGAAGTTTTGATATGTTCAAATAATGAGTTCAGTATTTGTACTCGCTTCAAATTGTACGACAGGCACTAAATGTGAATCTCATGATGCAACACTGTGACGGGGATGCTAGTTTTGAGAGTTTCAAGACCATAGCCAGCCCAGCTGGCTGGAGCTGGTGGATTGAACATGGTATGATTTCACTGAGCAGTTGTTTCATACTAAAAAGTAGTTCAGTTCAGTCCAGCGAGACAGAACATAGAAATAACTGGAGATTGTTTGACAACACTTGTTACATTTAGCAGATGTAGAATTAACATATACTGTGGATGTACAGTATATGTTTAAAAGGTTAGACATGTCCAGTCTTACAACAGGCACTGAATGCCAGATTCATTTGATTCATTTGGAAGGTCACTGCCAACATGTTACTCCTTGACTTCTAAAACGATCCTACCTCCTTACAAAAACCTCTCAGCTTTGTTGAATAAGAAGCTGACCTGCCACAGATGGTAACAGACGAACAGTCAAGTTGCACGCAATTTAACGTCTGCGCTTTAAATGGTCGCCGGTCCTGAAGGAAGAACTGGCTCACCTGTAGGACCTGGTGCTGCTGTCGCCCATGCTCCGCTTTATTGCTGCTCACGCGGTCCATGTCGACTGGACTGTCGGAACGATCTGACGGGTGAAGATCCTGAAGCACGCACACATACGCACGGAGAAAGAGAGAGAGAGAGAGAGAGAAGAGCAGCCTATGAATGAGAGCGCTGGGAATACTGCTACTACAGTTGTACTACAATGGGAACAGTGCTTTCCTTAGAAACCCTTCTGCCCCAGTTATGAGCCCATGTGACCAAACCATTATAATGGGGAATTGTTTCTCTAGGATTAGCCAGACAAAATGATCCATCAAGAAAGCTGCCATTGATTAATGCCTCAGTCTAAGAGATTGCTGCCCTTGCCTTTTAGAGAATGAGCACAAGCAGGTATCTGACAGAAAGCGTGGCCGCGGCGGCCTGATATCATGTGAGCATAAGGACTTAGCGGAAGGTATGACTGAGCTCTGCAGGTGACTTCCACATCTTGGGTCAGATCGCTGCTTCCTGTGACCATGATGAGTCATTGTGACTCACTTGTAGTTTCTTACAAACACAAACACACTCTCTCTCACACACACACACACACACACACAGACAGTCCGTGTTTGCAGACAGATGTTGCAGATTAGACCCAGCTGTCTGCTCATCGCGCTCGCATCAAACGAGAGGGGGGAAACAACAACCCACGAGGAACCAGACATGTTTCAAACAGTCACTCACTGAGACACATAAGCTGTCCAGATGACTCACCATATTTTTCCTGCTCAAAAGCTGGTTTCCTCTCTTTTACTATCACCTGGATGGGAAGCATGTCCTGGTGACAGTTCAGTGCCTCTGAATAATCCCAGCAAAACTCAAACAGACGATCACCGACCATCTTGTGTCTGTTTTGCAATTGGAAATTTTAACTGTCTCGTGTTCTGACATGTACGTTACATAACTGTGATGATGTGGCAATCACCAGATATCTTACATGGGTGAGGAGAATAACCCAAAATAGTGTCTCGGTAAGGTGTAGGCCACCTTGAGCATCCAAGACAGCTTCAATGGTTGGCTGGAGGCTGTGAAACATCAGTGAGTGGATAAACATCATTCTCCGGATTCTCCATATTTCCCTCATTTGGCTGTTTTGATGATGGTGATGGAAAGCTCGATCTATTGGGCCAAAATGTCCCATAGCTGTTCAGCTGTGCTGAGATCTGGTGACTTTTGAAGGCAGCGGCGTATGATTCACATAATGTTATCCCCAACAAACCAATCAGTTTTACCACTTGCCCTGCGTTTCTCGTTTATTTATTCAGTTTTTTCCCTTTAATTTCTCACAGTATATGTGTTTTCAGGAAGTGATCAAATTCATTCATTCATTCACGACACGTGACTGTTGCATCAAAAAAGAAACCTCCCCAATCCTTTCAAATTCATGAAAAAAAAAGAAGCCAAAAACCACCCACAGCTGTCATGCTCCAAGTTTAGCCCAGGCCGTTTGAGACAACAGGGCGTTCAATCTGCATCTGATGTCATGCCAGACGAGGCTGCCGGGTGAAACCACACATATCTCACAATCACGTCCAGTGTGCGAGTCTGTGCGTGTGTGTGAGGACCCGGCGAGAGGGAGAACAGACCATCCCCTCTGTGCGGCCCTGACGCTGGACCCCACGCGCCTCTGCTGTCAGCCCACTGGCTGTCAACACTGGCCTCTTTTCAGCCATGCACAGACACAGGACAGGAGAGTGGGCAGGGTGATGTGTCTCTGTCTGTCTGACTCACACACACACACACACACACACACACACACACGCACACACATATGCTTCTGCCCCCACAAGCCTCAGTGATTTAACATACACACCCAGGCTGGAGAATAGTTTTAGTGCTTGCAAATGCAGGGCCTTCCACTGTAACCTGTCATTACGGGGGCAGTTATGCCCTTCAGAGTTGCCATGAGCTTCTGAAAATAGACACGGCCAGCCGCACAGTCTGGGCTGCTGCTTTTAAAGAGAAATGACTTTCTGCTAAGAACTCTGACAAAACGAAGTAGACGCTGACTTTTTTTTTACATTTAGAATAATCCATGCAGTAAGAGAGAATATTCTATTATAGAGGCCAACATAAAATTAGGCAGAAAAATCCTAAGCGTGCTGGAAAAAACAGCCAACAGTTTTCTTGACAGACATGCAGCTCTTACCATTTCTCGACTCTTACAGAGTCCAGACGACAGCTAGATCCATGACTTTGATTGAAGATTATTAATCCATAGAGCAGTGTCCACATTATTGTTTATGTCTCGCTCCTAGCTTTTTTTGCAATCACCCTCTGAGTTCCTGTGCTATTTCCCTCCTCCCAACCCCTTCTCCTCCCCATCCCGGTGCAGAGTTACATCCCCGACACGCAGCAGAGGGAGACCCGGCATCGGTTCTGCCCTCCAACGTGGTCATACTTCTGACTTAACATCCTCTTTTCTTTTTCCCCCCCTGGCTCCCTTTCTCTTTTTGGCAAAGTAACCCACCAGTGCTGCACTTCACTCTAAGGCTGGGCTCCAGTTTAAAACAGTTAAAACAGGCATTGGGTCAGAGTTCAGATCCTCCAAAGTTGTGTTTACTCCTACAGGATTTCCACTGATTGAAAGATCAGATGGACCACAGCAGAGTATCAGACCAGGCTGGAAACCAAACCCTGAAATTCTGTGAGTCTCCTCAACGTTGTCTATTGGTAAAGCAGGTGTTAACAGTCTGGTCCAGGGAGGGAATAACACATGGTGTAGGAGTAGGAGGTGGAAAAGACCTTGTGTCCTCTGACTTCCTGCTCCGAGCTCTGTCCCTCTGATGCAACAAGACTGGAAAGAGGGTATTTCCACGCTGGAAAACCGTTGAATAACAATTTCTGATGATATGACTAATTACAGTGGATTATAATGGGTCCACTGTGCTTGATAGACAAATGATTACGGAACAGAGAAATACTATGTTCCAGAGGAAGTCAGTGAACACGTGAGCCATCTTTTCAGACATCCCATAGGAACGATTCTGGCTCAGAGAAAGACAGAGGGAGAGAGAGTGAAAGAGAGTGGGAGAAAGACTCCACTATTGATCTCTCAAGTCTTTTCCCATGGTCGGGGGCCAGGAAGGAGAGATTGAGGAAATGAAGCAGATGATGAGTCACTGAGGAAAATAAAAAAAACCCAAAACAAACAGAGGCAGCTAAGTAACCAGATGGACTCGAAGTGAAGCCTGCAGAGAATGTTGCTGTTCTCAGACGCCCTTTCACGATGATGTGGAAGTTACAGCTGAGGGGGGTGAAAAACTCCTGAATGCCCTTTAAATAGTGACTTTGAATGTAGATTCGTCACGACAGCTGACTATCTAGCAAATGAGCCACTGTGGCAGATGAAAGTGGTTATTAAAAGCAGTCAGTCACTTATTTACTACGATGATGTAATTTTTAAAAGATAAAAAGTATGTTGCTTTTTACCAGTCAGACGTCGTTATTATAACTATTATGACTTGTGCAAAAAGGCTAAACACACATATGTTTTCTTTGATCATTTATTTTGTCAGTGTTAGGGCTTCACACAATATGACTTGCAAACAATACTTTCTTGGTGAATTATTTATTCATTCATTTATTTAATTATTTATTCAATTACATTATTGACCTGTCTGGCAAACCTTTACTCCAGTTATCAGGCAAGTATTGCACTTGGATAGGATTGATTTATCCTTGCTGTGATATCCCTTGTTATTTAAATGCTTCAACTTAATATTGTCAGGTTTTTACAAACAGGGGATATGTTTCTTCCAGATAAAACCATCCAGGCTATGACAATAACTTTGTTATTTTCCTTTTTACGGTTAAAAAATACTGGAGTGGATAGTTTTACCGATAGTTTAATTATGCAAAATAAACTAGTTGTTCATTATTATTGTCTGTTCACCATCTGCTCTTTATTGCTAAATAGTGCTATGACTTAATGCAACTCTACTGTCTCTGCACATGGATTTCAGTGATGCCTCAGCGTTCGACAGAGCGGTGGGGGGATGATGATGAAAAATTCACCACTCTTGGAAGATTTGCCAGCTGCAGCCTCAGTGTGTGCATTTAGTGATCACACCGGTGTGGGGTTTTCTTATGACTCTTGAAGTGGGTCGGATTAGTCAGCTTGTGTGCCCTGCACTCACACACTGCTGTACACTGACCTGTGGAGCAGATGTGTGCAGGTTTCTGCAGGATGTCTGGCCATGACACACAAGGGTAGGCAGTCTGTGAAAATTGGGTTTCAGTCAGATACTTATGAGACGTAATTCATGCCCCTGGAGGATGTGTGTATCACCTTTCTTCTCATGTGACTTCACATAAAGTGGTCTTCGTTGCTCTGAAGTGAGACTCCTGAAGCGGCTCTTATTCTCAGGACGTGCGCAAATCTTTCCTCTTCCGCCAGCATTGACAGGCCAAAATATCACCTTCACCTGAACCCTGACCTTAACTATGTGAGCGGTGGGTCTTGTTTTTGTACGCAGGCTGGGAGGAACCCCTAAGCTCAGGACAAGAAATACCCTCATCCTGAAGGAGGTGCGATAGAAGATTGATTCACAGACGGGTTGAAGAGATCGACATCGTCTGCAGCACAGACCCATTTACAAGCTGCGGGGCAATGTGATATAACATGGTTATATCTGTCCTCTCATGAAGCAACAAATGGAAATTGGGAACACATGAATGCCATTGGAATCTTCTGATTTGCTCCGGTTAATGTAGCCCCCAGATTCTCGCATGTGGCAACAATCATCACAAACAGTACAGAAAGTAACGCGTAGCTCTGCTAGGGTATGACCCCAGGTGAACCAGAATGAATTTCTTTCTTTTTTTAAAGAAATAGAAGCTGCTGATATTCCCAAAACCTTTCCATTCAGCCTCCCACCAAACAGATGTACTGTTTCCTTTTGATCATCTATCCACATTTTTTTCTCATAACTTATCATCATGTTCAATTAGAGAAGTGAAGCAGACATACCTACATGTGAACAAGTCAGTTTTTTTTTAGCCAGCGCACAGAAATGCATCACCTTGGGAAGTTGTTGGCATTTTAAAGTTAAAAATATACTCACTCAGGCACGTGTGCACCTCACACTCCGGTCTGGGAAATTCTTCATCAGCGTGTAATTCCACCAAAGTGCATTTCTAGACGCATGAGCCCCCGAGGCAGCCTGATCTCATGCACACATAAAAAGAGTCCATTCACAGCTGGCTAGGTTTCGGCTCCTAACCTCTCTCTCTCTCTGACGACTTCACCTGCTCCCACTGCTCAGTAATAGTAAAGTTATTTGGGATGTGCTCGAAGGCGATGATAAATGATGGAACCAACGATAACGCAAGCATGCAAACTCTCTCACACACAGTGACTGACAGATAACTGGGTCATATGGGGCTGGAAACCACAATCCTAAATGGGCACAATAGCCCCATTATCTCCTTCTCTCTCCCTGCAACACACACACACGCACAGACCATCAAGCAAATATTTTTGCTTCTCATTACCCGAGCTGGCGAGTAACATCTTCTTGTCTGTCAGACCAAAGATTGAAAACACCCGAGATGAGGCATCTTTCCTGCTCTTCGTGAGAAACGTCTCCTGGCTCTCTCCTTGACGATGGAAACTATGCTGTCAGTCCTTCACTGCTGCTGTGCTGCTGAGTTGCTTTCAAAGTGAAACATCCAGCGTGTCTACATACATCTCTCCGACGGGTCCACCCCTCTTTCCGGCCCTCTTTCTCTACCCACTTGTCATTCCTTTTTTCCCCCCTTCATTTGAATCTACCCACTCTCTGTCCCGACATTGCGCTGTGATTCTCACAGCAGACAAAAGTGTGGAAAAAGTGTCATCAGGATGAGTTCAGACTCATCAAGGATTAGAGGGGGATATCCAGTATTAGTTTGCACTTTGAGAGAAGCACTGAGGACATTTAACAGACATACTGCCTCTTAAGTCAACAATTTCTGTGACTTTACATCTCTGCTCACCGCACAATATCACAGAGATACGGTATAACCACAGAAAAAAAGCTGAGGCAACCTGGGAAGGACGGAGTATGTCTGTGTTTGCTTTGCTTATTCACAAACAGCTAAGAGGAGTGACAGCAGTAAACTTAGGTCCTTTGACAGGGTGCCAATCAGGAAATTATAGTTATCACAGCCAATGGACACTCAAGTTTTTCCTCTCAGGCTGGAGGTTTTTCAGTCTGGCTGTTGATGTTGGACACGTTGTCAGGGCCTGAGTAATTGGTTCAGCCTGTCCTGGGCTCGGTTTAGACGTAGCCTCTTTTGCCACTAATAAAACAGTCAAACCAGACAGAAATATCTGCGTGTGCTCCTGCTGCTGAAAGGTTATGGGTGATTTCAACTGCCACATGTCTGAGATGTGATGAGAAAAGAAGCAGTTTGCGCCACAGCTGACAATGAACCACTGCATCTTGTATAGATCCCAAACATACAATTACTTGGAATGACGTTCTGAAGCCTTTCAGATTCCTTTTAGTATTTGACTTAGCTAGTTACTGATGATGACTCCAAGTCTTTTATTTTCATCATTCTCCTCTTGGGAATGTAGTGAGGATGCACGAGTTGAACATCTATATGTGTGATGTGTGCCGTGAAACATTAAAATTTGTATTAAATGGAAACAAAGTGGTATTAAATCACAGCACATGTATCTCAGATTCTTAGACATGAAACAGCTGACACCTGGTGGCACAGTCAGAGAAGTGCACTCCCACCATCATGATCATTATTTCTGCCACGTGTTCTGATCATGAGAAATAAACAGTAGTTTTTCTTGTGAGGAGGGATGGATCAGTCTTAAACCGTCCCCAGTGTCACATTTTCCAGCATGCTGTGTCAGTCACATCTGCAACTCTTGGATTTGTCTGGCGTCTGATCACAGCACTGTGTCGCCATCTGACAACGTGTCAGGAGTCGTGACGTTATTTGATGCAACCTAGTTGGCATTACATTAATGTGGCTTGTATAGTTGACAGATTTTTCTTTTCTACAGCTGAGGTTTTGTGGCTTTTCCTGACCTTTGCATAATTAGACCACATCCCATCCAGAGTAACAAACCTAAATCGATCAAACACTAATTTTCCATCCAACACCACGAGATACTGTAAATCATTTTTGTAAAGAGGCTAGCAAATGGTAAAGTATAGTAATCTTAATCGACTCACAATATACTAGAACTATACTGCTGTGTGATGGCATTTGAATCATGTAACAGCACGGTTCGTCCTTAAAAAATATATTGTTTAATGCCTTATTTCCAGCACACATCCCATACATTTTAGAATGTGTAACTTGAGCAAGTTATTGAAGACTAAATTATACATTGCATGTTATTTTTCCTTCACACTCTTATGATGTACTAACAACTTATATACATGATCAGGTGGCACTGTGCCCATGCGAGTTAACTGACTGCACTTGTTTTGTTTTTTTGCATGGAACAAGGAAACACCTGGAGCCTCTTGCAGAAAACCGTTAAGTGATGCAGGATTTATCCACACAGATGCAGACACTATTGAGGGCATTTTAACCTGAAGACATCTGTTTAACCAAGTAAAACCTAAGAGACACTGTGCAAAACGACTTGCTCTAACGGTAATTGGTGGGTTAGACCTCATTAGTTTAAACCAGCTGCACATAATGAACTGGATATCGAGTCTGAATTAGATTTTACCAAATTGAGGAGCCTAAATTTGCTTTTTTTTGTTTAGCAGAATTTGAGAATCACTTCACGATTTGTTCACAGTATTTCTAAAATGTTGATGGACTTAAATCCAGCTTGCAAAAGATTGCATAGTCACGCTGGAAGGGATCACATGAACCGCAAATCTGCAAGACGTGCTGCAGCCTCTGGCCTGTGAACCAGCCGTGCATGTTGGTAAGTTAGCCTTCCTTTGCAACATAACGTCGAATACGTGGCTCTCTTTAGCAGTGTGTAGCTACAGTGCCACTGAACCTAAAATTCATATTTGAAGAATCGGGGAATTGTGGCTTTTTGAGGCCAGTCAGCTAAACACAAACTCGCCGGCTAGTGGTTCGTCAACTTCTCTCGTGAGATTAGCAAATAGCTTCATAACGAATAGTAACGGCCATTGTTAGAAAACAAGCGTTTATTAAAAAAAAAACATCATGCGAAAAATGCAGCAACACGGTGTTTAACAGGATAGGTTGCTCTTTCAATGAGAGGTGGGTGGCCCTTAAAAGGGCCTTTGGGGTTAAAGTTATTAGCCTGCAGGCTAATACTCCTGAGACTGAGATGAGGCCTTCTTTCCCGCCTTGCCGGAGCTCGGTGCAGACTGGCCGGTCTTCTTGGGCAGCAGAACGGCCTGGATGTTGGGTAGGACACCGCCCTGGGCGATGGTGACGCCGCCGAGCAGTTTATTCAACTCCTCGTCGTTGCGGACAGCCAGTTGGAGGTGACGAGGGATGATACGGGTCTTTTTGTTGTCCCTGGCGGCGTTGCCGGCAAGTTCCAGGATCTCAGCGGTGAGGTACTCCAGCACGGCGGCGAGGTACACCGGGGCACCGGCGCCCACTCTCTCGGCGTAATTACCCTTGCGGAGGAGACGATGAACACGGCCGACGGGAAACTGAAGACCAGCGCGGGAGCTGCGGGTCTTGGCCTTAGCACGGGCCTTTCCAGTTTTACCTCTTCCAGACATCGTTGGTTGTCAAGATCGTTCTTCCAAAACAGAGTACTGCAGCAGTAGTAACTAAATAGCTACACAACCTGGATATAAATTCTACGCTTTGTCCCGCCCTAAGACACGATTGGCTCTTGGAATGTGAATTGCCAAATATGATTGGCTTTGAGGGGTCAAAAGGAAGAGGAAGTCAGTTTAACTTTTCCGGTCTCAAACCAATCACAATGGGCCCTACGAAAGAGAAAAAGATGATTGGCTGTTATTCTCCCTGCTTGTCGTGAGAAGATCACGTAGAAAGGAGGCGGGCAGAGAAGACCAATCCACCATGTTCCCTCCAGCTTCAAAGATTTTGGCGCGTTCGCAAATGCCGCAGTGAAAATGATCAGTACTACAGAATTTATGAACATTGAAGGTGGATTTCCTGGCCTGTCACACAAATAGCTTATGACAGTATGTACTGAAATGACAAAAGTCATTTTTCTGCTGTTGCTCTCCTTAGGATCATTTTGACATTTTACACTTTAAAACAAAGGGTTTCAGGTGAAATTTGCATGATACCTCCTAAAATAATGAATAAAATAGGCAAAAATAATCCAGAGTCAGGTAGAGACCAAATGCGCTTGAAAAATAATTTATTTGCAATAAATTAAACATTTTAAATTACAACAACAGAAATGATACACATCTTAAATTTTGTAGCCACTACCTGTTTCACATTCCTGCCACAAGTACACATATGTAATGTGCCTTAAGATGATGAAGTGGCTTTGTTCATTTCTTCAGCATTTTGAATTGGTTGTAATTTTGTAGATAATAAAGTTCTTTAATTGTTTTTGATCCCTTTTGACCGCTATTCTGTTACTGGTGCAAATAAACATGGGAAGTAAATCAAAATGATTTAATTTGGTTTTTCTAAAGTACCATAACTACAGCTGATGTGATTTTCTCTGACAAAACACCAATTGCCAAAGATTTATGTACATTTTTACATACTAGTTCTGTTTGCCTTTGACGAACATAGCAGTTTTCCTCGCATCTAATGTAGCTCAAAGCAATTTCTTTTCTTGCCCTGAGTGTGACCCCATCACCCATCACCTTGTCTTGACAACCTGTTTTTTGCATTCAGCAAACATCGCCTCCTTGAGTCCTGTTAAAAACTGCAGCATTGTTGCAATATTATCACTCCTGACACTTAAATTTGCGTAAAAATAAATAAACTATCATGTTCCTAAATGTTACAGAATACGTTCCGTTATGTATAGATTGTGATTGTGAGCCTGATCACATGTAAGAATTTCATACAATATACTGTACATAATCTCGTTGCACAGTAATGACAGTTATTGCAGTAATTATATGTCCATAATGGCACAAACTGAAAAAAAATGTATAATGTGCTTACATGCACCTTTACACTTATTAGAGTCAACTGGAGACACAAGGAGAGCAGGACCTGATCTTTTTTTGTTTTGTTTTGTGTTTTAAACTTACAAAATAATGTTAGCGTAAGTTTAAACTCACTGCCCAGCTCGAAGATTCTTCTAGAGATTCCGGCTGGTTGAAATTTCACTAGCAAAGTGAAATACATTTATGAGTTGAACTTCAAATGAAACTCCACAGAAGGACCTTTATAAAATAAAAAAGTACAATAAATATGCTTCTTATTTAAGATACGACATTCTAAAACCAATGTATGTGAGATTCTGAATGGATATTACAGCTAGATTAAGACGGATTTTTGTTAACTCACGTAAACTATGTGTTTCAAATGACATTTGCATGGAAAAACAGAGCAATGTCTCTTTTACAGTATAATGCAATGATGATGACTCGTTTTTTGGAAGTAAAATAAATAGCACTTTTTTTCATGAAACCCACATACTAATAAATTAGCTTTATATATCCCAGGAACTTTACATGAGCTGATAAAACAAACAAACCCAAAAAATGTCTTAAGACCAAAGTGCAACCAATAATGTTATACTGGCATTATACATTGTTTTTAGTTGAAGAGCATTTCTACTATCAGTCACAGTCAAATACTTAGGGAATTTCATTGTAGTCATTCCCTTCTCTTCACTGAGCAGCAGAATCCTTCTTGAAAGAAATAGATTTCATAACATTTATACCTCAGTGGTGTGATTAATGACTGCAATGACTTCTGTCCTGAAGGTGCAGTAATTTCTCTCCAGAGGAAAGCCCTCCCAGCGGTATCCTCCGTTAAACATGTACAAGTGATAACCCGCCTGGGGTGTTCCACCTGTCACAGACTGGACTCAAGGTTGAGTTGTTCTTCTAACAGTTACAACAGACACTTTGGAGCCATCCTGTTGAGACAGGATGACCCATGTTCTACCCTTACAATGCTGATCAGTTATCCAGTGAGCTCGCTCCTCCATTCGTAGCAGAGCCTTTACCTTTTGATTTGCCTGATGAGCGGAAAGAGAAGCGTTTGATGAGACGCCGGGAGAAGCTGCCAGACTTTTTACGGCTGCTGGTTGCTGTGGCAGCAAAGTTATTGCCCATGTTGGAGATGTCTTCATGGGACTGGCTGAGGCAGGACTCTTTCTCTCGATGTCTTCTGCGGAAAAACAAGCTTTGTTCCACTCTGCAGAAAGCCCACTGCAGAAGGCAGACAGACAGCAGGAATAGTGTTGAAGAATGCCAAACAATTTCCTGACTACTATTTTATGTATTCATGTAGTTATGTATCTTATTTCACTGATTTTGTGAGATATTTCCCACAATGAACAATGAGAAGATAGCACTGATGTATTCAAAACCTCTTCTGTCTGGTTGAGAGTATTGCATGACATGACCTCCTGGGGGCAGCAGCAGGATATCAGTCCTGTGTGTTATAAGGCCTGTATAGCAGTGTTTGCTTATTGTATTTCTTATGTTATGTAAGGCTATGAAAGATTTATTTGCAATGTGAATTATACCATGCTGTTTAATAGAAGAACAATGACTTGCAGTGAAAATGAAAATCTACATCGAGACTTTGATATATGGCTCAATTACAAGAGAGCGATCAACATGCAATCAAAGTTTGCAAGAACAATATTGAACTGCTGAATATTGAGTTTACAATTGGCATCCATAACATTACTAAACCTCTGCCTCAGATTTTAATGCACTGTCCAAATTGCTATGACGACAATGTTACCTTTGTGATCCTTGAGGCTGCGGGTCTCCAAGGCACCAGTGGAACCAGTATCTGATTCCACATCGTCCACAGATGGACGCTCCGACACGTCGGAGGGTGTGGTTTCATCTGCGTCCTGGTGATGCCCCGCCCCAAAATGGTTGTCATGCATGGCTGCATCCATGGCGGCCGCATAGCTGCTCGATAATGCACAGTCATCCTCTGAGAGTGGAACCTGATGGGTGTTTGATACGGAATCAGTTTGTGGCAGTATTGAAAACATTATCACCGTTAATGAAGGGATTATACAGGACACAGAAAGAATGATGGAAGTGTGTAAATTTGTGAATCTTGGACTATTTACACTTTCAACATGCCACCTGCACATCTCAGTGGATTCTGTATCAGGCTTCAAGTGTAGGCTGCACTAAATATAATTCCACAGGCTTTCCGGCAAAAATCAGGTCAGAAGACTCTCACTCTGCTATGTGGTCCAACATGGGGTTGCAACTAAATTTAGATCAAACTCATTTTGCCTGCTTCTGTGTCAATGTATTTTAGATTCCATAAAAGTAGGTTTTGTTCATTAATGACTTATGTACTCAGAGTGAAGTTTGGTAAAACCAAAACCAACTTGAATCCTTATTTTCAAAAAGCTCAGAAGCTGAAACTTTAGATTGTAAATCAAAATATTTGCGTTTAAATAAACTATGTAACTAAAAAAATGGAGAAGAATGGCTCATTATTTTTATTTTGCCAGTTATGGCACAAATTCTACATTTGACACAGTTTCCATTCTCTGACCTTTGACACACCCGAGATGATCAGTGTGCTCCTTTTTGTTGGTGTCTTCCGTGCCACTTTGGAGGCCGACTCCGTCAGCTGGCGAATGGCCGTCTCTGCGACAGGATCCAGGCCATTAGACAGGCGGTTGCTCTCTAAACCACAAAAACACAGAATTGCACATGTGCACTATATTAGTGAATTACCATGTAGTGTTTTTTTTTACACATTAGTACACATTAATGAATTGATATATGTTTCAGTGCTGGTCAATTTGAAAATGTATGGTTATTCAGATACATCAAAACAAATGCATCTAAAATAAATTGAAATTAACCATATGGGATATGGTTAAATCTATCTAAGGTTTTCTTTTATGATTTTCAGATTTCTTTGTCCTTTGCTTTTATAAGACAGTAGTTTCCGTGTGTAAACCTGTTGTTAATGTTTAAGGGATTTGAAAGGGAGTGCCTGCATGAAGAGTGCATGATGCATGCTGAAAAGTGCAGTCCTCTCATCTCGTGTTACACTGCTACCTGTTGCTTATTCTATTTTGCATCTGTTATGTAAAGCAATGTGTGGACTTTCAGTCCAGAACTCACTGCCAGGGCTCGGGCTGCCTCTGCCATCGGACAGGATGGTGGGTTTCTTTTCGGTCACCTCCACTTTGGACGGTGAACGCAAAGGGGAATCCCCTGAAAGGCATCACAGCTATGTAATCATTGATTTTATCACAACATTCTTGTGTCTCACATTGTGCACCTTGCCCTCAAGCGATGTAATACCTCATTCCGTAAACTAACCTGGACTGCGTTCCAGTTTGAGTCGAGATTGGACGGTCGTGACAGTGGTGACGATGGTTCCGTCCGGCATGATGGTTCGATCCACGTCGACTTTCTTTGTCGGGGTGAGCGAAGAACGAAGGGGCAAAGCATTGTGGGCGCTGCGCGGCTCCTCTGTCTCCACATACAGCAGCTGGAGCAGTCAGATAATCTCACATTCAGCGGGGCTTTGCACTTTTCATTTTGCATATAAAGTGTGTAGAAGGGTGGGTAATACACAAAAAGAGGGCACTTTATTAAAGAGTTGAGCACTCTTTTTAGATGACTAATCAGCAGGGACAACAAGTTGCAGGAGTGGTACAGACATTGTTATCTTGTCTCCTGTGGGTTATTTTTGCATCTTTTGTTGGGGGAACAATGATTAAAGGATAAAGCAGATTTGTATGCTCTCTTTGAAGAAATATGTAGACTGCAAGAAGGAAAAAAGGGAAACATTTTGCCGTCTGAAAAGGTCAGAAAAGATCTGAGACAGCTATTACAGACCTGACAATGGACTACAGCAGATGTTACACAACATGCCCTTGCCTTTTGTTGTGAGTCTTTGTTTTGTTCCAGCTTGAAACAGTTTTCCATAAGTTTTGCAGTGATGCTTCGCATCTTGTCACTCACCTCAGCTGTAATAGTAGCGTTTGGTGCTGAGCCGAGGCTGGGGCTTATTGAGAGCACGTGCTGTCCAGTTGGAACTTTGCACCGGAGGTCCAACGCGATGGATGCGTGACCAGGCAGGAATTCTACCCAACAAACAGAAAGTCTTGACACATTTGCAGAAAAAGCCTGAAACCTTTTTAACATACTGAAACCAGCAAGGGAGCATCTCCTAACATTTTATACATCCTAAAATGCTAACAAAGGCCCTTACAGCGAGCCTGCAAGCAGAGCATTTTAAGCAGGGATGATTTTGCTTAAGCAGTCTAAACATTCCTGCTGATCAGGTTCTGAACAGCAGCCAATAGTTTAACCGCTATCAAGCAATGCGCCTTACGTTCCCTTTTGTCATTCCGCTCCAGAAGTCTCACTCTCAGCTCTTTGGTTTCTGGGCCCAGCTCCCTTTAACACAGAGAAAGCACCTGTGTTAGAATCGAAGCAAACCCCCTATGCGAAAACACTTCACTTGGAATAATGTCACGTTTTTCTCAGGCTTGTTTTTTCCTTTAATTTTGGTAGTGTATACAATGATAACAGTAGCACAGACGTCACTGATGTCGTCTTACAGAGTAATTTCTTCACTCCATTCCAGTGGGGTGTTGGGGTTGCCTGGCACAGGCAGGAAGTGGGTTGTCCTCTCTGTGGAAGGTTGGTCCAGGCTCAGGACACAGCAAAGCTCCTCTGATTGAGACCACTGACCTGCAAGCACATAGCGGCGCAGTGAGACCTGGGCAATCAGCAGGAAGCTGGATGGATATGATTTGACTCAGACGGAAAACATCTGACCTTTACTTAAGGTCACACTGAGCTGCCGAAGCTGTAGTCGACGCACCAAGACACTCTGGGATACAGAGTTCGATGCCACTGACAGATGGTCCATGGAGGCCTGGGAGCATTCAAAAAATGGGTGCAGATGTCAACAGTGAAACCAGTTTAAACATAGGATCCAGACATAGCAATTTATTCATACAAGAAAAATGTTCATTTAATTTGTGTAATTCCTGAAAAAACAACATTTTCTCACCGAAGGACTGGACGCACAAGTCTTGAGGTTGAGGACCATGGCTGCCTGAGTGCTGAACAGGGTGTCCTCTATCAGCCCCTTAATCATGCCCAGGTCTGCCTCACCCTCTGTGTCCTAAGAGGAGGAATGAGCAATGATTACTCCCTGAAGATGAACCAGCATTTGCTGTAGCAGGGGAGCCTGCCTGATATCATCTTTCTTTCTTCTCCACTGTTGCCAAGTGCTTGCTCATTGTGGGCACCGTTGGTTTTCTCTCTCTACCGTTATAGGGTCTTGACCTTACTTTGTAAAGTGCCTTGAGATAATTTACATTGTGAATTGGGGCTATACAAACAAAACTGGATTGGATTGGATTACTTCTAATAATATCCAAGAGGAACAAATCAAATAGGATTGTTTACTGTTGCTTCAAACTGAAAATACTTTTGTTTGTTTACAAAGCATTGAACCATTGGGGGATGAAACCAATCCCAATATTTCAAACTTAAATTTGGCTTGACTATAAAAACTTTTATAGCATCAGCTTCATATTTAGTAAGTGGTGCTTAGTAGAATGTATTCAGTGGTGAAGACTGCTCAATATTTGTTGTGTTTCTCTTTAATTTTGTGGACTTCGTTGCTGATGAAATGGCATGTGCATTTATGTAACAACATTCGAGAACGGCATTCCCTTCATGACTCATGATGACTTTAATAGCGTAGAAAGTGACTCACATGCAAAACATTCCATGTTGACTGGGATTCATAAAAAGAATTTAACGCTGCGTGCACACAGAAGGATTTGCATAATGTGTGTTTCCTTTTTCAAATGTGTAGTAGGCAATCCTCTAGTGTGTACAGGAGGCTGTGCCACTAATAACTGATGTTCTCACCTGTCTCTGCAACTTGCATGGAGACACGGTCAGAGAAAATGACGGCTGCTTGGAAAGAGTCCAGGACATCAGCAGACCTTCATCCTCCACCTCCTCCATACAAACCACAACCTGATGGAGACAGGCATAGAGTCACAAAGCATCTTAGCAGGCTCAGCATTATCATCCTCTAAGTAATGCTAAAACAGTACATTATTTAATTTTTTATAATTTAGTACAAACAAGGCCACTTTCTGGAAGACTGGCAGCCTCTGCTTGCTTATGCAAGACATTTTACATCATGAAACATCTGGTAACATTTGCCAGAAAAACAGTGAGGTTATTTTACAATATACTGCATTTATAAGGTGCTTTATTCCAGTGCCAAAAGAAAAGTGTCTTACAATGCTAGAATGAAAATGAACATGAAAAATCCTTTCTA
The DNA here is from genome assembly GCA_016785225.1 of Psettodes erumei. Lineage (NCBI taxonomy): Eukaryota > Metazoa > Chordata > Actinopteri > Pleuronectiformes > Psettodidae > Psettodes > Psettodes erumei. The sequence continues at coordinate 2,223,374 of JAFBJZ010000411.1, forward strand.
AAATAAATACCCTCTTCAGAGAAATAAGGGAGAAAACAAACATCTCTGTGACAGGAAGCAACAGCATTTATGGGAAACAGGTTCCTAGTTTTGATAAGCACTGTTGCAGCCACAACTTTACTGGAATAAAACAGAGGTTATTAAAGTTCCACATTTAATGGCATTTAGTGACAGCAAGGGCAGGACTACATGCGATTTCTTTGGGTGTAAATTTACATGTTTGGAAAACATTGCAAATGAGGCTCTGACATCTCATTTGTTTTAGAAGCCCATCCTCAAATGTGCAAATTGCAAAAATCCAGGTGGTGCTCTTTTGTACCTCTGTCATCATAGGTGCTGTAGCGATCTGATAGGTGTCCATGGAAACAGCAGCGGGTGACTGCTGGGTGACCATCACAGGAAATGTCACTCTGTCCACCCAACATTTACAGTGTAAAACCTGTTAAACCAGAGGTTGACAAAGGACAATACTGGAAAGCGAGAAAACATTCATGTGTCAAGATGTTTTTTCTACGGCAAGATTCGCTCATCCTTAACAGACAAACCAAAATACCGTCTCCTACACTATTAAAATCCATGTTCATCCATGTCTCCCTTGACACAGAAATTTGATCCAGGATTTACATTTTTAATTTTTTTTGCATTATGCCAATTAAAATTCACTGGGTGACTGACTGAAGATGCCAGCTTTAGACGTTAATCCCTGCATTTATTGTAGCTGTGATTACTTACCATTCGGTGTGCCGATTGGTCAGTGCAGGTCACACTGTCTATTGCAGAGGCAGCAGTCAACTGGAGACTGCTGTCGAAAGTGATCTGGATGGAGCTCTGGGAGAGATGGGAAGAGAACAAATGTCCTAAATATTACATGAGAGAAAGAGGGGAGAAACTTGCGGAGGACATAGAAGATTTTGTGCTACAGTGATGAATCCTTTAATGATGCTGGTTAGCAGTTAGTAAATTAAAGTAGCTGCTGTATCATTTTAACTGCAATGCAAATTTCAGGAATTTCAAATATGTTTGGTTTTAGACAATCAATGAATTTCATTGATCTTTGCGGTACGAATGGCATATTCACATGCATACATTCATCAGTAATCCCTCAGAAATTCAAAAATAACACAAAATATTTGTGTGCACGTTTCCCTATGCACCATCTCAGCAGAAACAGGAATGTTCCCTCAGGCAACATTTGTGAGAGACTCAAGAATATTAATTCACGATTACTTTCGTATGCCGAAGGTTTGCTGTTACAAGGTGAAAAATCTTATGCAGAAAATTTGCATGAATTGATAAGCAGGCTCTCTTAAGGTGCCATAATAATTACCATATTTACAGTGCATGGCAAAGCACAAATGTAATTTTAAGCCCAGGCAGCTCTGTAGATTTGTGCACTCAGATGAATAGTGCCTGAAGATACTGGCAAAAAAAATTACAGCATATGTTTTACCAGAGGGCAGTAAGGAGTACAGTCAAGTTAATGTGAGCTTTTGTAATAAGGCAGATCCCCTTCCATTAAACAGTGACTGGTTCAGGCCACTCAGACCTCAACAGAGTGTCCATTATGAAGCCTGCGTCAGTCAATGCTGAGTCACGTTTACAACGAGGCAGGGTTCACTGTATGAGTGTTGGACTTGGAAGACACCGCCAACAAGAGGAACTAGCATCTCAGTTGTAAGAAAAGATTTTGTCAGACATGTGGAAAAACACCAGTGGCCTACTATCAGTATGTGTGTGTGTGTGTGTGTATGTGTGTGTGCGTGTGTGGCAGAGGATCTGTTCCACTGGACGGCTATAACTGGCTCGGGAGACACAAGCGAGAGAAAACAAATCCCCTATTGTCAGGGCATATGTTCCTCTCGGTCCTAGTCCAATCTCTATCAAACGCAATGGTGGAGGTGGGGCAGAGGTGAGAGGATGATGTAATGAGGTTTGTGTTTTGTGTCTCTGTGCGTGTGTCAGTGTTCCAGCCAGAAGGGCAGGAAGCCAAGTGCAATGCTGCAAGCTTACGTCGGTTCAATGGACCAACACTGCAGTCACATGACTACAGTGTACAACCGGCTGTGTTTGCTTCGGTCGGCTGGAGCCTCTAAAACTGCTCAGTCACCCAACCCCTTCATCGCATCCAAAGTGCAGAGCAAATGTGATTTGATGTGTTTTAGATGGAAAGGCATTAGGATAACTCATTCATCACAAAATTGTCACTGTTTGTGGCTCTTACATGAGTCTTACTAGAGGTTTGTAATTCCACTGATTTGGGGTCAGTTTTGTATCATTGTTTTGTGGGAACCATACATTCTGAAAAACCGTGTGTGATGAGTTTACTTGATGATTTTTTGGGGGAGCACTTTATCTTCATTAGACCGCTGGGTGTGCAGATATTGACAGAAAACGTGAGGAGAGTGAGTGAGTGAGGTCTGAGATGCATAAAAGCTGGTCCCATAATCAGACTGAGGACATTAAAAGTTCAAATATATGTTACGTGTCTTAATTTCTAAGGCATCGGACACCTCCCTGTATCACATCTAAAAACCCTCGAGACCTCAATTTGTAACATGCTAATCCTCAACGAAAAAAAAACTGACAACTGGCCCAGAAAGTATATGGCTTGACAATATTCCAATTAAGTAAAAAAATCAACCAAGTATTTACTATTTCATTTTTTTAGGTGAAGCATAGCATCATTTTGCATCCATTGACTTCATAGGTAGCCATCTAGTGCACTGTGGCACCTCCTGGCAGAGGCTGCAGGGCTCCTTTTGTCATGGAGAGGGCAATGCAAGCTGCAGAACCACAGATTTGTCCTTGTGAACCACTGCTGTTCAACTCAGTGTATGTAGGAAGTATTTCTGGAAAGAGACAGGTCCTGAGGACAACCATGGTGTCATTCCAGGTTTGTCAGCGTCACCCCCTTTGGGTCCAACTGGCCGAACGCCTCTGAAAAGCATGTGGGTCAACCAGAAATACACACCCCCTATGGCTTTTGGTGACCCTCATCTTCCTCTCCTGTCTTTTGTTTTAGTTGTATGCATCCGTGTTAGAGACGCAGTCTCACGCTGCTTTAAACTGATAGTGAGTGAGCATGTGAATTTTAATTGATTATATATTTCAAATTTGACATTTTCAATAGTGTTGTGAGAACTATTCTATAAGAGCTACCCATGAAACTACTAAAAATTACCCGTCAAAATACAGTGTATGAGAAAACAATCATTTCTGATTAAGCTTCACTTTACAATGTAATCAAATGTCGTGTATAAAAATCAGAATGCATAATTATGTGTGTCTCAATTTAAAAAAAATGCTGAGCAACCTTGGAGATCAGTGCCTGCCACAGAAATTTTAATAATATTGTATCCATGCGGTGATTGTGAATCGAGCTGGTGAATTTAGATGCGACCGAGGGATAAAAGGGCCAGTTTCCTGCACTATCCTATCAAATGAGCAGAGTGCTCAACACTTGAGCATAATCACAGGGCATTAATCATCTACTGGTAGCTGACAGTCAGAGTGGGAAGAAGTGAACTCTGGCCTCAAGCTAATCACCAGGCTTTCTATAATTGCGGATCTTGAATGGACCGGGAGCTTCCCTCCCTGCAGATGAACACTTGTATGCGCTGTTAGTCCTTCTCTTCCACCTGCCAAACCCCGGTGAGGATCGCTTGACATCATGTGTCAGCTGCAGATGCTTCTGTGATCTTCGGGTCTGAGCACGGTCAAGCAGTCCAGTTCCTTCAAGCCTCCTCCACAAACTAAACCATCCAGAGACGTCTGAATAGCGTAGCAAGTTTACTCTGCCAAGGCGAGATTATAGTCAGAGTCTCCTGCAGTAATACTTCAGCCGACGGACAGTTTCTCTGGATAAACAACTGAGTCATGAAACAAGCTGCATCATGTGATTACTGTCCAAAGGTGCAGGAGGGAGACTACAGGGTCTGATGTACCGTTGAGGTTAGCTTTTATGCCGCTGAACACATTCACGTGTCTTTTATGTTTCTGTTTGCCGTGTGACCCGTACACATATGCTGCTAATTCATATTTCTACTTTACTTTGCTTTTAAATTATTTGCGGAAACACAAGTAAATGCAGGGAGCCGGTAACCCCAAATCGCCATCAACTAACCTAGCATGTTACTTGTGACACACATGCATGCATGCTGTGTGTGTGTGTGTGTGTGTGTGTGTGTTTATGTAGCAACATGACGTCCTTCTGTTGACATTGCTGCATATAACCAGCTGTGGTGAAGCCCCAGGCTAAATCCCTGGATTACAGGGACACAGGAAAAGTGAGAAGGGGTGGGTGGGGCAGGGGTGTCTTAGGAACTCTATTTTCATCATTAGACAAGAGGGAGACATGACATATCTTTGAAACTCAGTAAAAATCCATGTGCCCAACGCACAACAGCTCTGTTTTTCACCCTGGGGTTGCACTTGTCCTCTCTTATCTACATCTTAGACAGAGGCAGGAACCCGAGCCCCTGGACTAAATACCTTCGGGGAAGAGGTCGTTTCGGCCACTGTCAGTAAACACCCTATCTCCTCACATAACACTCTGTTTGAAGAGCTCATACACACTCAGCTGAGTGCCCCCCAGCACCAGCATTGCCGTACAGCCAGCCAACTCACGTCGCTCTCTTTACACGCGCTGTGGTGTTTCCTTTCTTAAAGCAGTGTCCAAACAGGTCCTAAACCTGGTCATTATATTTATGTAATGACCGCCGGCCTTCCAGCCCTCCATTTTTGTTTCTTGTAGCGTGTTGTTGCCTTGTCGCTGGACCAAACGTAATAGAGCCTGCGGGGGAGAGGCTTTCACTGAACCCTGTCTACTGCTTCAGCTTTGACTCGCAGGCTCATTCAACTTGCTGTTTCTTTGAATAAATTTCCCCATAATTATTTAAAGACCTCTGTCAGCATCAATCTTAAATGCCGGAGAAGTACTTAGGTTAATGCTATAAAGGATTTGTGCCCTAATCCCCACATGATGACACTGAAACCGTATCTTCATGGCACTGTGCTTCTCCAGGGAAGCTCTTGTGTTGCCTGATGTGGAAACAATCATGAAATGGGCGTTAGAGGAGACAGTGAGTCTTTGGGATGATAGTCCGGGTTTGTCTGCTCTATTGTCTTTTTTGTGGCCACAGCTACATGCCTGGCTGGCGGCAGGTGCTTTCTGTAAGTGAGAGGCAAAGAACGCAAAGTGACTTGCTCACGGCCACTTATTTGCCATATCTCCACAAACCCCCACAGCAGGTTTTTCCGGTCAGGTCTGAAGGAGGAGGTGAAAAAAAAGTTGCACACCAAGTAACAACTCTTAGTCTAAACAGTACCGACAAAAGGACTGTGTTTGCCGGCATGTTTCAACTTAGTGAACGCTTGCGGTGGTCTGCAAACACATTTGGTGGATCTGCTGTTAAAAGGACAATATGGAGAAACAGCATGTGATCATTGAGTTACAAGTCAAGGGCAATATCTTCATTCTAAGTCCTCCAGGTACAGCTATTTAACAAGACATGCGTGCGATTTTTTTATCTCAGTGTCAGTGTTCAAAGTTTCATTAACAAACTCCCAAGTGATTTGCATACACCCCAGACACATTGAGAGTAACAGATTGCTCTGCACTCAGACGGAATGACGAGCGGATATTTTATTGTGATGAGCGAGCTCAGGAAGGTTTGGCTCACACTCCCAGTTCACAAACCTATCACCACACGGACAGACAGACGTGGACAGCTTGTCTCCGTCTCCTCGAGCACTGACGCATTCACCCAGTCTGGAGAACTGCCTTACGACAAGCATCACGCACCTTATCAGTGCTGGGTAAAAGCCTCCTTTCTACTTCCTAGGTTTTTGAAATGCTTCTCCAGCCGAAAGGTCATTAAGTCATCATAAATAAAACCAAGCACATAGATCAAACCCTCAGAGAATGAAAAAGAAAAGAGGTTCTTTTAAAAAAAACTATGGCAACCGCCTTTTCAAAAACACACGACCAAAGTTCACCCAAGGTTCACTCCAATGTTGTGGAGTTTCTTGGTAACTGGGAGCAACAAAGGTCACAGTGGACCAACTAATTAGGCCATTGTATGATAGCTAAGGTGACACACACCCGTTTACCACCATATATAAAAAGTAAAGCAGTTAGACAGAACCGCTGAGACCTCCGGCACAAAAACAAGGTTACGTTAACCCTTTGTTGAAAAGAGACGTAAGTTCTCCTGGTTTAATGTTGCACACATAACCTAACAGTGTGTGGGGAATATAGACAAAACGCACACAGAACCTCACAACATGGAGAAATTGCATTAAGCTGCATTAAGAAGCAACCAAACAAACCAATGTGCAACAGTCACGTCCTCGGTCATCGCTTGACAAATACTAAGGGAACATCTGAGGGGAAGTGTTCCATCCGCCAAGGTGAGGTGACCCTTATGAATCACGATGGATCGCTGTGGATTGATCTGACCCCTTTAAACTCCCCGCCAACTCATCTCTCGCTCGATCGCACACACAGTTTGTGTGTGGAGGGGGGAAGAGGATGCATCTGCTCCTCCAGTGCACATAGGGAACTGTCCATGTGGCAGACTTTGATTCACACAGATCAAAAGAACTACTGTATTTAAAGGAGAAAGACCTTTGGGAACGTACGCTAAGCTTCTTACAGGTGCCAGACTGCCACCTTTTCAGGACCACACTGAATCCTGACGCGTGAAGCATTGTTGTGACTTTGCTTTAATACCAACTGTAAAGGTTATGAGATATGGGAGAGGTGACACCGCCGTTGAACTGTCTTGAAGAACAACACTGATTTTGCCTCTTCCCACTCTGATCAAACACCCCCAACTCCCCTCCCCCAGGCTGGGGTATCGGGCTATTTTTATGAGGTGTGGGTGTTCATACTGTGGCTACACTGACTGCTCTTGCCTCTCTGCTCTTATGTGCATTGATTCAGAGCTGTTACGCAAGGCTCTGCCCCCCCATCCTCTTACCGATGAGAGACACTCCAACTCCCACACCTACACCTCCCTGCCTGCACACACGCTTCCAGTGCACATGGGCACACTAACTACCCTTGCTTAACTATTTATGCCTCTGCTTAGTGGAGTAACCCCAGGCATGCTCTTCCTCACACTGCCCATCAGCTCTCCTCTGCAATATGATTTATGCTGCACCTCCTCCTGTCCATGGCTTAAAGATCTCAAGTGAACAACTCACCCCGTGCCTGCAGGCTTGCTCGTTCAGAGCTTTGACCCAGGTTCTCTGCCAGTTCTCCCTGAAGGACTTGAAGGAGAACAGAGTGGTCAACAAGCCTTTAACCCCGGCCTCAGGTGCCGGACTTCCTCCTCGGGCCGAGCAGAGCTTCACCAGGAAGCCCCACAAACCTCCATCCTGGCTCAGGGGGTGCTGTTTGAAGGAGAGCTGCAGCTGGCAGCCAGGTCCTCCCCTGTCCTGCTTGGCAGCCTTCCTGGCTCTCCACAGCCGCAGAACGGTCTGCAAGTACTGGAACAGCCATCCCAGCACAATGAGCAAGGAGGCAAGAAAGAGACCCACCAGACACAACCAGCCCAACTCCTGGAGCTCCATCACCGCCTCCCGGAGCCTCTCATATCATCCGGTCCAGATGGAAATACCAGGACTTATCAGTCAGGGCAGATCAGCTCCCTTTAGCCTGTGAGTGGCAGCAAACAGACAGTTAGTCATCTGGACTCAAGGGCTACTGACACGTTATAACTGAGATATAGACTCCACCAGAACACTCAAGGGACCAACGCAGAGGGTGCTTATTGCCTCTGACTTTAATTCACTTCTTTTAGATCACATTTAAACAGCACTCGTATGCATGATGCAGAAGCCCATACGTTTAAAAAAACTGTTAACGTTACGCAGTAATAAATGTAATAAATATCGACGTATACAGTATAAACCATGCATTAGAAAAGAAGATGATGCGGCGCAGGTAGAGCAACAAAACTCAGATGCGAACGTACCAACCTACCGTTTAACTTACACGGTCCGAGCTGCAGGCTGCCGGTAATCGAAAGAAAGGCATCGGTAACGTGAAGCTGGGTTCTTCATGGCGATGTGCAGCGCTGCCAACTAGAAATGTATCTGTCCCATCTCCGAGTCATCGGTGATGTTTCGCCTGATGTCCGTCTGCTGTCATCCTCGCTATTCGAAATCAAGCAATCTGCTCTCTCTTCTCTGTTACAGGATGCAGTGGGTTTACAATCTCCGCTGATCGTACCCTCCTACCTCCGTAACGTATCTACAATGATTATTCGACAAAGAACAGCCGTGGCCTAAAGGTGGCGCTGTATGGGGACAAACACAGCCGCGCACAACAGGGAAGTGAACGGCGCCGCCTTCAAAATAAGAGCGAAAAACATAAAACGTAAAACAAACAAACAAAAACCCAACTAAAAATAATGAATCCACAAGCCTTCATCACCAAACCGAGGCATGCAGTGAACTACCCTGAGTTCATAATATGTCAGTTGGATTAACGTAATTTTATTACTTGCTTATTATTTATTTGTTGGTAAATTTGGTATTTTCGTTGGTTTATATTGTGAACATATAATCCTAATTAAAATTTTGTTTATTCAAATTTCCAAACACTAATTTGCACAGAGAGAACGTGACTGACTCCTGGTCCATGGTCAAGTAATAATAAAATGTATGGGTGGCTATGCACTTTGCATTTGTGGTGAATGCCACTGTGCCTCTTGTCACATGTTCCTAATGTCAAATTTTGGTCCAAGGCAACCAACAATAAGTCAGCCCATTCATGCTCTGAAAAAATATTTTGGACACAGATAGCAATTCACTTCCGTGTCAACACCTTCCTGACAGGAAGTTAAGGTTAAATGTTTGTTTACAGATCTGTTGCTTGTGTGACAAAGGTGTACAGGAATAGTTCCATTTAAAAAATGCGTGGATATATTAACATTATGTAAAAAATATTTTATTCACCCGAGATTTTCATGTAAGGCAACCTTTTTCCAGTATTATAATATACAGTCTATTTACAGCCATGCAGTTACTGCTGGCGTTTTATTGTGAAGAGCGTGACCGGTAGTGCCTCCGCCCGTCACACTGGGGACTTCACGGCTAAGCTGAGTACAGACGTGGAGTTCACACAGGCAGGCGCTAACAACATCAACAACCCGTAATGAAAGATGGTATGGACTACCACTGTGACTTATGGACGTATTTTTCTTTGACACCGAAATTATATAGACGTGATTTGTTGTAAAAAAAAAAAAAAAATGACGATATGACATGTTTTGACCTCAGTGCAGACAGCCAATCGATCGTCTGAACGGGCAACGTCAGATTTAGCTAGGAACGCGATTTGATCTGTCAGCAACATAAGCCACCAAAAAATGCCTGAAAACATGTCACCAGTGCCCGTCCTGCCGCTGGTGATCAACTGTTTCATGTCTGCACTCGGCTGCTTGGCCACAATCAAACTCATTCCTGCTTTCAAAGACCATTTCATCTCAGCGAGGCTGTACGGAGTGGACCTAAACAAAACATCCAAAAAGGAAGTGTGAGTCATCTTTCTGTCCGTCTCACGAGTTGATATCCTTTAGTTTGTGCTGATTTATAATTGAATTAATGTAACGTGTGTTTTGGAAGTCAAATGTGATCTTTTCCTTCCATCATTCTCGCTTTGTTTCTCTTCATGGTCACCCCCTCTGTGCAGTCCAGAGTCTCAAGGAGTCATCAGTGGGACAGTCTTCCTCATCATCCTCTTCTGCTTCATCCCTGTGCCTTTCCTCAGCTGCTTTGTGGGAGATCAGTGCATGGGCTTCCCGCATGATGAGGTGCGTCGACCGAAGTTTGATAAATACTCGTGTTTCTCTCAAATCTGAAGAGCACCTCCTGAAATCTGTTGATTTTTTTTGGTCAGTTTGTACAGCTGATTGGTGCGCTTCTGGCCATCTGCTGCATGATCTTCCTGGGCTTTGCTGATGATGTGCTGAACCTGCGGTGGAGACACAAGCTCCTGCTTCCCACAATGGCTTCCCTGCCACTGCTCATGGTCTATTTCACTAACTTCGGTAACACGGTCATCGTGGTGCCCAAGCCCTTCAGAGCCCTCTTTGGGCTGCACTTGGATTTGGGTGAGTTTTGTGGTTGCTTGTTGAGTTGTTCATGAATCAGTAGGCTCACCAAGGGAGGCAACAGCTTAATTGTCCATTATGTTTATGGACATTTGAGGGAGCACATTATATCTGTAACCTGGATCGTGTTGAAAATGCCACTCCTGTTGCACTGAGTTATGATCTCCTTACAGGTATTCTCTACTACGTCTACATGGGAATGCTGGCAGTTTTCTGCACAAATGCCATTAATATCCTGGCAGGCATCAATGGCATAGAGTCGGGTCAGGCCCTGTTTATCTCCGGCTCCATCATCGTCTTCAACCTGCTGGAGCTCAGTGGTTTGTTTCCCGTTTCCTTTCTCCTCGTCAGAATTGCAGGTCACACTCTCTACGCTGCAAACCGTGCACTATGTGTAATTGGGAAATGGTGGATGTTTTTGAAGTGTGCCCTTTTTCAGTTGCACAGAAATTCCTCATAACATTCAAAATGCTAAACATGTTTCGTCTGATGCTTGATTTGTTGTGTCTTGGTGGGACTCATTTTTCAGGAGATTACCGTGATGACCATGTGTTCTCCCTCTACTTCATGATACCATTCTTCTTCACAACATTAGCACTTTTTTACCACAACTGGTAAGTCAAACCTATCACCAGAGCCAGTTTTATGAAAAAAGTGCTCTACATTTTAAAGTGCAGTGCAATATTTCATTTGACAGGTACCCCTCATCTGTTTTTGTGGGAGACACTTTCTGCTACTTTGCTGGGATGACCTTTGCAGTTGTCGGCATATTAGGACACTTCAGCAAAACAATGCTGCTGTTCTTCCTTCCTCAAGTGGTCAACTTTGTCTACTCCCTGCCTCAGCTTTTTCACATCATCCCCTGTCCCAGACACCGGCTCCCCAGGTGATCCACTGCTCATGGGCTTCCGAGTTGCTTCTGGTGTTTTTTTTGTTGTTTTATGATTGTATTTTCTCATTGTTTGTTTTCTTTATTTTTTTTCTCCCAATGTCACTGTCAATGAAAGACTGAATCCAGACACAGGCAAACTGGGGATGAGCTACTCCAAATTCAAGAGAAAGGACCTTTCGAACTTAGGACACCTCATTGTCAAGGTAAAGCTCTTGTTTTTGTGTGTTCTTGTTTGAAGGTATTTACTTTGGTCCAAAAATAAGTTTTACCGGGCTGCCACATTTCACTCTAGGGCTGCAGCTGATTATTATTTTCAGGGTTTTTTTTTCTTTATTTCTTTTTTATTTTCTTAAATTTTCCCCAGAGCCCAAGGTTATGTCATCAAATTCCGTAATGTCCAATCAACCATCCAAAACCCAAAGATATTTTATTTAAATGACATTGAACTGCAATAGAAATTACTTGCTTATTGGTAATATTACCTTTGATCCTCGACAGGTGGCAGAGCTATTGAAACTACTTGAGGTGCGAAGAGGCCAGGAGAAAGATGATGAATTTATTGAATGCAACAACATGACTTTAATAAATCTGGTCCTGAAATTATTTGGTCCCATCCATGAGAGGAATCTCACAGTCATCATGCTTATGATACAGGTAAGGAAGGAGCCGCCATGTCCGAATATGCTAAAAAGGTGTTTGTCATTTGAAAATGTATGAACATTTAACTCCCTGCTCACTTCCATGTCTCCCTCAGGTGATGGGCAGTGCAGTGGCTTTTGGGATCCGTTATCATCTGGTGCGTCTCTTCTATGACGTCTAGGCAGCTCTCCAGGAAAATAATGCTGACTGAGGAAATACAATGTGGAACTATTTTACAGTCTCGTTGTTCATATGCCTTTTACTAGATTTCATTACCTCACTGTTACTTTTCTGCCTCAAACTGTACTTGCAGTAAAGACTCAGTGCAAGGTTCAAAGCTATATTTAACATTTGGTAGAACGTTTTCCATTATTAGCACAAACAGCTAAGGCTCTTACATCAACAGCAGTACTATTTGGCATCCACAATAACAGGCAAGAAAATGTGGATCTGAGTTATCTTGAATGTCCACCCTGAAAGTATATTTTTGTATTGTTTTTTTTTTGTTTTTTCAAAGGAAAGTACAGCAAATGAAGAATAGTATTGATTTTCACGTCAGGGCCTCCTAAATTTGATACTCAAAAAAATATATTCACATAGTGGTCCATTGCTTGAATCTGCTGTTGAAGAAAAATGATCAAGGGAAAAAGTGTCCACTCACACTCTATTTTGCATGACCATCAGTCCAAGCAGAATGGGTGGAAAAATTAGAATATATATATTTTTTGTTATCCTTTACCTCTTGATAAATGCACACAGAATGGTGACTGTGAAGAAAATGAGTGAGAAGATAAGGAATTAGCTATTACAGATAATTAGATGGACGTGGGTAAACAGAGTGAATATTAGAGGAGATGAAATCAGATTAACATGCCTTGTGATCCTTAAGAACCACAGAAAGTGAAGGGTGTCCTGTCTCCAATAACAAGAACTGATTGTTTCTTGGAATTATTGAGTAGATACAGTTAGCTCTATTTTTATGGATAATTTATGTTTTCCCCCAAAGGATCAGCAAACATCAATGTGAAGTCAACTGGCACTGGACTATTTTGTTTAGGAATGTATCTACATGTGAGAAAACACTTTCCTGTTGAGATGGAATGGTTCAAATTCAGATATTAAAACTGAAAAAATATATAAGGTTGTGCCATCATTATTATTTGCAGAAGTGAATCTGTATTAATATCCTTAATTAAAAGTAGCAGTAGCATAGTTAAAAAAATACTATGATACTAAATATGAAATGTTCTTTGCAGCCAATGCCATCTTTTCACAGATTAATAGGTATATGTGTAATCTGTATGTCAGATCATAAAAAAACAAGACATTGCATTGAATAAATACCTTAGATATGTATGAGGTACACAGAACATAGGCACTGACGTTTACTTTTATTAAATACCGTCGAAAGTTTCAACGTTAACAACATAACAGACATTGTTTTTCTCATAATTCATATTTTGTATGTAAAAGCCTAATCTGCAAGTCGCAAAGCAAGCGTAGAGTACAATGAACTGTGTTTGCCTCTGACATGTAGTTACAATACTGCTCTCAAATATTCGAAACTCCGAAGTGGGATTTTGAAACGGAACAATACACCCGGAACTATTAAATTATTAAGTTTTGTTTCTGGCGAGACTTACATCTGCGCTGCACGCAGCCCGCGTATCTTCTGATTGGTCTGAACGGCAGCGATGTTTACGTTTTCTCAGTGCCCGTGAACGCCGAACTGTTGAGTCGATGCTGTTTTTCGAGGAAGAAGTTGTCGCTTTGTTGTGTTTTTTGTCAGAGAGTTTTAGGACAGTGCTTGTAGAGACGTGGTCGGTGTAGGTCGGTGTTTTAGAGACTCTGGTTCCAGTTACCAACCGGCACCCGGTGTTAGCTAAGAGCCGGTCGACGGCAGGTGATGGTCAAACGTTAAGCGCTTCAGGCGGACCCGGAGAGATGCCTCCCAACAAACGGATCCAGAAGAAAACGCTAAAATTGGACTGTGAATGGGGCTCGTGTCAGGAGTCGTTCAGTCGGATGGAAAATTTCTGCAAGCATGAGGAGGGTCACCTTAGTGCCTCGAACATGGCGGAGGAGGACGAAGAAGAACCAGAAAGTGAGCAGCGTGCTTGCATTTTAATTCTCAGTATCCGCCCATGGCGCATCTCACGTTGAATTGTGCGTTTAGAGCTGTCGAGGATACAAGAGGGCAGTCCTGATGTAGTGATACACTCAGCTGTCGCTGCACATCGCATTGCAGTGAATTAAGTTAAAGTGTTATTTCAACAGTAGAAGAAACCGTTGTGACCAAACAGTGTAATGTTCATGTTCAGCGAAGTTTGTGCTCATTGCTTACAGCGGATTTGCAGCTAAATATTAAATGAGATGACTTTATTTATCTGTATTATCAGAGAACAATTCCTCCACTTGTTCTTTTGCATCTGAACACTCCCAAACTATAGCTTAAAGTTGTCATTTTAGCCAAATAGTTGCTGCTTCATTTAACATCCAGAGTACTTGTGTGTTGTTTAATGATAGAATTACAACAAGCCCTGAAATAGGTGGTGCCTACTAATGCAAAGCCTTCTCCCTCTGTGCCAAGGGGAGAGAAACTGCCTGTGGAAAGACTGTGGCTTCTGCTCTGTGGAGGGTCCCGAAGAGTTGCGGCGCCACTTGTTCTTTCACTGTTACCACACCAAGCTGAAGCAGCTGGGCCAGCAGGTGCTCAATGCCCAGCCGGAGATTGGCAGCTGCTCCATCGGCTACCACAACCGCAACATCATCCCTGAGATCCCAGACAATTTTGTCTGCCTTTGGGAGGAATGTGAGGTACAGTCTGCCTGTCTGGGATACAGTGACTTGAGCTCAGAGTTCACACAGATAGAAGGAAGGATTTCTTCCTGTTAAATGTTGCTAAGCTCTACTTCGACTTCCACCTGTGTATTTATATGTACTCTTCATATTTGTTCAAGCAACCACCATATGAAAACCCTGAGTGGTTCTACCGCCACGTGGAGATGCATAGCCTGTGCATAGATATACCAGCGGGAGACTGTGAATTCCCAATACGCTGTGGATGGAAAGGTAAATAATCTAAAGTGGTCTGTCAGAATGCATTTACAGTGAAAGAGGTTTTAAAAAGATGGACAACTAATACAAGTGATATGAGGCTGTTGAGTTCCGGTTCTGCGTTTGTCGCTCTCCAGATTGCGAAGCCACTGCCAAGGGGCGTCCTAAGCTGCGGGAGCATCTGCGCAGCCACACCCAGGAGAAGGTCGTGGCCTGTCCGGGCTGTGGTGGGATGTACGCCAGCAACACCAAGTTGTTTGACCACATCATACGACAGAGCGCCATGGAAGGTAAAAAAAAAAAAAGAACCCAGAATTAGGAACGGCAAGATTAATGAGGGTTTGCGAGTTCTTCAGGTTTAAACTGTAACGCGCTTGCTTCGTGTTCTTGTCTGTGTCGTAGGTCAGAGGTTCCAGTGTTCTCACTGTTCCAAACGTTTTGCAACAGAAAGACTGCTGAGAGACCACATGAGAACCCACGGTCAGTTCCACGCTTCTAACGCTTCTTCAGCATTACCAGTCATCACCACAGTTCCCATTAACTTAAACAAATTGTGGAGACTTGGAAAATAAAAAATCACAGTTTGTGCCACCAGGGACCATTTCCCAAACTGGTACAGTTTCAGTCACCATTCAGCCACTTTTAACTGCTGTATATATTTTATATATTTGCCTGAATTTGATTATTTGCAAACAGTAACCCCTGGAAATGTGAAAAAAATAAATTAATTAGTAATTAACACTACATTACTGAATACATGGTCACGGATGACTTGCAATGCCTTTGTGGGCTTTTTGACCACCAGGGGGCCACGGACCACCAGTTGGAAACCCCTGTTCTAGCCCAATGAATGCTGTTAGCAGTTCACATCCCAGAAAAAAAAATAACCGGGATAAATGTCTTTGTTATTATTGCAACAGTGTCATGTTTAAAAATTTCATTAGGATTTCTTGGCTTGATACAAGCACAAGTAAAAATAGGACTTTGTAATGTCTATTTTTGACCAACTCGCCCTGTCACACTCTTTGGTGAAGTCCGCTGCTGTATTATTTCATCTCACCTCCGGTTTGTCTTTTTCTTTTCCATGCAGTGAGCCACTACAAATGCCCGCTCTGCGACATGACCTGCCCGTCACCCTCGTCGCTGCGCAACCACATCAAGTTCCGCCACAGTAACGAGAAGCCCTACAGCTGTGAATACTGCGAGTACAGGTATCGCATCCCCCGGAGCTGCGGCAGCGCCGAGCGACGAGGAGACTTGTGACACGCACTTGCATCAAAATTGACTCCTCCTTGTATTGCCAGCTGTAAGAATCTGATTGACCTGCGCAAGCACCTGGACAGCCACAGCAGCGAGCCGGCGTTCCACTGTGACGTTCCTGGCTGCGGTTTCACCTCTCGTACCCCCGGCACCATGAAGATTCACCACAAAAGGGAGCATGAGGTAAAAGGGGTTTGGGGACTTTTAAATAACTGCTGACTTGCCCTCTTTTTTTGAGCAACTTTTAATATTATTTGTTGGTGTGCCGTGCTTCCCTTTTCGTAATCAGGGGAGTTTCATCGCTCGCTACAAATGCCACGTGTGCGGTCAGTGCTTCACCAGAGGTAACAACTTAACAGTTCATCTTCATAAAAAGCACCAATTCAAATGGCCCTCTGGACACCCCAGGTTCAGGTAAGTCTTGCTTCGTTCCATCCAGGAGTGCTGCCTCTGACATGTGTGTAGTATGGTGGTACTGATGACACTGTTTGCCAATCCCTCAGGTACAAGGAGCACGAAGACGGCTTCTTGCGGCTGCAGCTGATTCGCTACGAGAGCGTGGAGCTGACCGAGCAGCTGATGAGGGAAAGACAAAACAGGCAGGCGGAGGAGGAGGAGGACGGGGGCGGCCAGTCCGAGGGGCAGGAGCTGGAGGAAGAGTCGGCCGGTGTAGCGCCTTCCGAGTTGCAGGTGGAGCTGAGGGGGGTGCTGCTGGAGGAGCAGGGGGCCGAGGAGCGCGGCCAGGAAGAGGGCACGTCGTGCGTTGTGGCCGGAGGTCTGTCGCAGGCAGAGGAGCACTCAGCCATGGTGCAGGTCAAGGATGCTGCTCAGCATGAAGGAATGCAGGTGGTCTGACCACCACAACAGTTCCTCATACATGTCATCAACAAGAGAAGACATTTGGTAGTCAGCTGTGCTGTTAGACAGATAAATGGTGAATGTATGAAAACTCTTTCTGACCATTTCATGAAGGCTGGTAAAGAGATGCGGCTTAGATTTTAAGAGTAAAGTGAGGCACTTGATGACAAAGTAAACCATCTAATCGAACAGACACATACTTCATGATCTTGACTATAAGCCTATATTAGGTAAGACTTTTTTAATGTGTTTTGTTTGCTAATATTGGACTTGTGGACAACCTGTTTGTTTTTTACAATGCGTTGCACTGCCTAACGGTCAGTCCTTCTCTTTTAGACAAGGAAAGCTGTCCAAACGTCAGAAATACATCAGCCCCACCTTTTGAAGGTTAAGGATGAGTGAAGTATATGCTAATGTGGCGTAATGATTATAATAATGTGTGAAATCCAGCATTGAGGGACTACCTCATCAGCTTGAACAGTGTATTTTTTTGAAACTTAATCTACAACTTGAATAAACTTGTGACATGAAATGTTTTTGAAAATCACATTAAAGATAGTTGGATTTTTTAGAAATTATTCATAGTAGGATGTTTTTCTATACGTGTTCCGCATTATTTTTCTTACTGCAAAATATAACTTATGTTATAATGTTTTTGCCCCAATGGCAAAACACCTCTGGATAGACTATATGATGGATTGGATGAGTATTTTTTTCCCTGTTTTGATAAAAGCATATCACTTTACACCTGGAAATTGTGTATATACTGCATATCTTATCACTCTACTACTTAAAGGTACTTACTATAAGTGCTGGGCTTGCAAATAGTCAGAGAGCAAATTGAATGCGTCGAATAACCCCACAGCTGGCAGCGGCCCTCATCCCCTTTTTTTCCTTTGATTTTATCAAGTCGCTGGTGAGTCGGTGAATTGAATCATGCCAAATCTTTGCCAAAGCCGTGAGTCCAGTCACAGCATGATTTGCAGCATGTAGTGGCATTAGCTCTGTGTAGAAGATTAGGCAGCACACAGAGCTTAGTTTAAGTGTTACTTACCGCTCTCCAGTTCCTCATTCTACACTCAGGGGACTCGGCTCTAATGGCTTCATGTCTGTTGACTTTGCAAGGATGATGATGTATCGTGAAAAGTTGCTGGTCACTTCCCAGATGCAGGTTTTCCACAGGGACTGACTGCATCACAAGCTGGGCACCATGAGGTTTCACATGCTGCTGCTGTTGTCATTGTTTGGGTCCCTCCGGAGAGGAATTTGTCAGTTCCCTGAATGGATTGGGGAGGTGGAAGGTAGTGGTAAGATCTCCTATAACGTTATTATAATGTTTTATCTATTTAATCTATTTTTTATGGTCATGGGACAAGGTTCACTACGTAGTGTGAGCTATTATCGATCACTGTAAAACAATAAAATTTTTCTTAATATTGGCCTTTTTCCAGTTTGTGTTTTGCATGGCAAAAAACCCTGGAAACCACTGATTTGTTGTTGTTTTTCTGTCGATTATATGGATGTTTGACCAGCTCTGGTGAGTGAAGAAGCTACTTTAAGGTGTTTTTTTTCTCTAGGTCAGCCAGAGTGGATTCCCCAACCGGATTTCATCGACGACACGTACTGGTCCGGGTCGGCGCCCCTCTGTTTAGGAGGCTGTAAGGCGAGGCACCAGGAGCTGAGAAGAGATCGCTGTGGAGACTCGAGCTGCTGCTGGCTTGGCTACAAATCCCTGTGCAGAGGTAAGACGTACACCACAACTGTGACTGACCTTCTGATGACATTTGTGGAACCATCAGAGAACCTGTTTGCTTTGCCATTCTGTGGCAGTGAACTGTGGGCGCCCAGATGTGGACTATAATGGTGTAGTTTTCGGTAACGACTGGTGGGTGGGCTCTGCGGTGAGCTATTCCTGCCGCTCGGGCTTCATGCTGGTGGGAAATCCTACCAGATATTGCCAGCCTAATGGAGTCTGGACTCCAAAACCTACCTGCCTCCGTAAGTAAACGCCGACCACAGTGACAGAGAGATTTTATGACCCCTTTCAGCGCACCGTATGATTTACTGTCTGTCTTACAGGAATGTGTCAGCAGGGACGTATTGAAATAAGTGAAAGGGAACTGAATGGGACCTGCAACTCCACCTGTGCGTTCAAGAGCTACTTCGGCCCACCCAAACAAGGCTGCACGCGCATAGATAACTGCAAGAAGAAGGAGACCGGCTGGAAGCGGTTCTTTGCCCAATGTGTCCCCTGCATTTGCGACTGCGCTTTATCATGCGGTGAGTAGCTTCCTCGGGCATAACAGATGAACTCGTTGAACTCATGCAATGTGAGCACAGTGCAGTGTTGTCTCACTGCAAATACACCTGAATGTGGTTAATTATTGCTTTGAACTTTGAGCATGATTTTGCAAACAACACTCTTGTGTTTTCGTTTTTAGCATCTGCAGGCTAAAACATGGGGAAAACACTATGTTGACTGTACAATGAGACATCAGGTGAAGAAGAAATACACAGACGACTTTGCACCGCAGAGTCACACTATGTTATTGCGTGGAAACCTGGATATTTAATATCTTTGACACACTGAAGCCACCTATTTCTCCCTGGTATCGGTACGCAGGATTTAACACTATGACAAGAGGATTTCAGTGGGGCAGGTTTGGATCCCTCCAAATCAGTGGTAAACTGAGCAAAGCACAACTCCTAAACTCATCTGTGTGATGTAGGGTGGTGAGAGAGTCAGAAAAGTAAGGTGAATTTTTACTCATTTAACACAAGAGGCCGGTCAGCCGTGGATCAAATCATTATTTGATGATTTGATTTGACTTAAAATTAAAAATATATATGTTACCTGAATTGCCAGATGGAGAGATCTGCTTTTGATAAGAATCTAAAATGGAAAGGCAAGCTAAAGGATTTGGTAGCTCAGCTGGCATTCTCTGGTTGACCGAATGACTCTCATATGAATACATATATGGAGACTGCTGTAATTTTTGAACATACTTTACATTTATTAATGCATGTCTATAAACACCTTTGTGTTTCTAAGAGAAAGAGAGAAATGAAGGCAAAGAAAAGGAGAGAGGGATGTGAAACCTCAGAGATTATTTCTCCTCCCCTCAGTCCATCTGTCCTGGAGGAAGCTGAAACCTTAATCTTGTTACAAAGGGAGGAGCTTTGGTCAGAGAGTTCAGGAGTTAACACAACAAGTGCAGTAGAACTTGCAAGCAAGCTATTTCTACTGGTATTATAGTATGTAAACCTTTTATTATTTAAAGAATGAAAATGACACAAAATATCTCTTTCGTTGTGAAATCAAATCTTTATTTTATATAGCTGGAATATGTAAATGTGAAATGATGTCTGGTGCATTTGAAAGTAATAAAAAGAGGAAGAAAGAAAAGCGGGCCGAGTTTTAACTCAAGCAATCAACAGAGGAACATTTTCTGTGAAGATTGAGAAGCATCCACACACTTTCTTTATAATAGATCTTGTGACTACACCCTAAACATTTTTAAAGTAGTAAAAAAGAAGTTAAAACTGTCTTAGAAAACTATGAAAATGACACAAGGATTCTGTCCAATCACAAAATGTAAATAAATGTTATGGATACTTTTCTACTAGTTTCGCTCTTTCATCATTTGCTCTTATGTTTGATGAAAAATACGAAGCACAAACTCACTTGGATTATATTTTATTTTTTACTGTTTTTTTTTTTTTTTTTTGCTTTTTGATAGACAGCACTCATCCTGAAAACCACCAGATGTTGCTATTTAGTTTATTCTCCCTTGCAGCGGACATTTAGCACACGGAAACTGGATATTTCAGGGAGAGCCATAAATGCAAAAATGAAAAATAAAAACCATGTGATTCTCTTCCGAATCTCACCCCGCAGCCCTTCTGCTGATAAATGCACATCATCAGCGTTGGGCCCATTTGCTGAACCTTAGGATGATGTGTTCATTTGCAGTCGGTTTATAGCAGCCAATTCCTGTGAAAAAGGGGACATGTCTGGATCAGACATGATATGATACCTGAGTTCCTACGTAAACACAGATTCTGTGCTGCTCAGTTGATACAGTGTTCTTGCAGCAATAGCAATTACAGATTAATTATGTGGTATCGCTGCCTGCTCCAAAAAAAAAAAACATGGATATTGAGTACTGTTAGTCACTACAGCACAGTTTTAGAATGATCACATGACAAAACACTGTGGGGCGATAAGGAAAAGAATAACCAATTCTCCTGCCTCATTACAGCTCATTAACGCCTCCTCAGATACGTTGTATTGAAACTCTGGGAGGAATACTCACCGACATTCAGCCTGCTATACTCTCCTGAGCTTTCTGACAGGATCTCCCAGTATGTCTGCTCCTGCTCATTGCCAGCTACTCCATTCACACTCTCCAGGAATGGGCCAAAGTCTGGGTCCTCCTTCACGGTGAACCTGGCAACACACAGAGTCGGGACATGTGTCTGGGCAATCGTTAACTCAAATATGTGGGAGAAGAGGCTGAGCCACCTTTGACAATAAAGGATGGGATTCAGAGATATTAAAGGAGATGTCATGGGTGGTCTTACTTGAAGTCCTGCTGTGATTCCTGTAGTCTCCTCAGAACACCGAGCAGCACTCCTCCCTCTACCGCAGAGCTGGTAAAGGACTCAGGAGTGATGTTAGACAGGTCATTCTCCACAGACAGTCTAACTGGAAGAGCCACTGGATCTGCACAACACATGATATTTAGTTAAAGTCTTGCTTTACATGATACACACACACACACACACACACACACAAGTGAGTCCTTCAATATCATATTCCTGGATTCCATTCTAAATTCACCTTTGTTTGTGAGAGTTCCTTGTATCAGCAACAGAAGAAAGCCCACGGAGAGCAGAGTAGTTGTGCTGAGTGACATCCTGTCTGATCTTTTCCCTTAGAGGTTCATTTCTAATGACACAGCAGCCTGGTACTTATAGTATGCCTAACCCTCTTTTGTTGGCACACTGATCCCAGAATGCCTTTGCTGAGGCCGGCGACCATGTAGCCCTGTGGAAACGTCTTTGTTGAGCTGAAATATTTGCAGTCACAGACTGAAACCAAAACAACCATAAGTGTTTGCTCATTCAATTTGGCATATGAACAGAGAAACACTCTTATCTCCAGAGTGAATTAATGATCATTTGGTTGATGGATGATCTACCTTGTGTAGGAGTTTTCTCAGATGTTCAAGTGAGGCGTGATTGAGAATGTTTGGTTGCTTTTAGATAAATTACAGTAGCCTCTGTATGCAAACATGCGATTGTTCTGCAGAGAACGGATAAAATGTCACTTGTCTTTCTTCAGGGCAAGTATAACATTATACATTCAGGATTTGGCCTTTGAAGTAGGACCTCATGTGTCCCTACATCAGTCTTATCAGTCAAGCTTGAAAATGGTTACACTGAGCATGGAAACAAAGCATTCGTTTTTATTTTGGATACTGACTTGTCTCCATCAGACCAAGGCTGAGTTATAGAAAAATATGTCTTTATAGGCCTAATTATATCTTCTCTACGTTTTGTTATCAGTGCGATGGATTCAGATTTACACGTGTCACAGTGTCCGTGTCAAAGACCATGGTCCTGTAATATTAGCGCCACAGTGACAGAGGAATCGGTTGCTGTGCTCAAACTGCGACGTGAAAGCTCGTATTAAATGAGCCTGATGAAGAGGCAGGTGCGATTGGCTAAAAATGGTTTTGATTTCCTCTCAGGGGTGATGTAAGACATGTAAGGGCCCGCTTGAACGCGAGTAACCCCGGCTACTTTACCGAAAATAACCCGGGCACTGCAGCATCAGCACCAGGCAGCTGCGCAGGTGCGGCCTTTAAAGAGACAGAGGGGCCTAAATTTCCCCCAAACCTTCCTCGTGTTTACGCCGATCGTCCCTGGCAGCGTAATGACAGCGACGAAGCCGGTTTGATCATCTCTCAGTAGTATTGTTTGGCAAAATGATGAGTACAAAAACTGTCACTCACAGCAGTGCTTTGATTTCACGCGATTAATCCTGTTTCTCTCATTTCGGGCAACAACCCAAAGTAGTCACAGAGTTGTAAATGGAATACTTACAGTGTTTCGATTTTTGCCGTCTTTACCGTCAGTCTGACCTGAGTTATTGCAATTAACTCAGAAGTAAATGTTTAAATGATCTGCATAATCGTTATATATACATTTAAAAGCATTTCTATTTTTCTGTGAAATCCACCCTAATTCTTAAAACATCCTAAAACATGATTTGAGAATGAGGATTGAATGAACCAACCAAAACCAAAACAGGACTTTTTTTCTCCAGTAGCATCCTGCCAGCAACGCCCTGTGTCTCAGACCGGCGTGCGTACCACACAGACGCACTAACCGGTAAGAGGATAACGGCTGCTGATGCTGATGCTGATGCTGCTGAAGCATCTGCAGCACTGTTTTGCTGTTTATTGTTTCCTGCCAAATATCAGGGGCTGAAGATTGTCATCAGCACCGCTGCTGAAGATGTGTTTGCGTGTTTCGATACGATTTCGATACAGATGGATTTAACGAAAGGAATGATCCTGGCGAGAAAAACCATGACAGGCGTCCTGTTCCCCCGACGATTGTCCGGGATGCAGTCATAGTTCGAGGCAGGACATGATTTTAATCTTGGGAGTTGCTGTAGTGGATGCGGGATGATGTGCGCCGCACCCCGAGAGACACTGACAAGGAGAACGCAGCTCGGTCCTTAAACGCCTCACAACCGATCCGGATTTTTTTTCTTGGACTGTGTGGCGCACAGTGAGCATCTTGTTGTTTTTGGCTGACAGAGACTGTTTTTTGGGGGGGAGCTTCTGATGTGGTTGAACTGCGCTTGTTTTGTCTGAGAGGATCAACTGAGCACTGTTGCTCCCACCCAGAGAGGAGAGCCAGGGCTGAGCTGCTCAACCTGGTCATTTCTACACACAACAATAAGTATGTTCAGTGTGTTGCGTGTGTGCGTGTGCAATGCAACACAATGTAGGACTGACTGGGAAAGCCAGTGATGGTATGAAGATGTCTATGCTCATTTTTTTTTAGCACTTCTACCTTAGAAAAGTCACTTTAACCCCACCGCTCTGTCATTTTCCAGCATGAGTAGTGTGCCATGTTTTCATCCTCATCAGTGTGTCGTTAACAGGTGCTTTTTCTCTTGAAGAGCTGGGAAAAATCCCTCATCAGTGCTGAGCACAGAATCACCACACCACTGCAAAGCTATACAGATTCATCCAATAACCATATTTCATCCCTTCAGGAGACTTTTACTATGGCTATGTGTGTGTGTGCTCGTGTGCTCACGTGTCCTGGCTTTGGGGCCGCACATGACACAACATGGAGGCCTTCATCTGACTGAGAGACCATTAAGGTCTGTCAGTGTTTTACGGGGCTTATATGCGGGCTGGTAATGGAAATTCACTAATGGCAGGATGATCAATAGAAGCCATGGTCAATTTTCTTCGCTGTCCTCTGCGCATCGGGATATTTCATTACACATACAGTATGTCATGGATAGTAGACAGTAGCTGTGGAGTACTACAAGACTACAAGGCATTGCATGGCAGCAGTGGATGTTTGTATACAGTCTCGGTCTTCAAGTCTTTGTTTCATGTTTTATTTGTTCCATGGTGTGCTCTGTCAACTCCTTGCCACTGATTAGAGTGGTGATTTTTCCGCATTTATACACAGCCATGTTTTGGACATGAATGGTGCCACAAAATGATCTTTTATAGGAAAAAATGTGCCTTAACTTATCGCAGCTTTGTAGGGAGATGGGTGGATGAGCTATATGTCGTAAGTGGAACAAATACAAGCTTCAGTAATTCATGTTTGACCCCAACAGACATTTTTTGTGGGTGTAACTGTCACCATGTGCCGTTAAGTTCTTTTATTCCCTCAATGTACCCAACTCATGAAGCCAAAGGTGTTCAGAGGATAATATGATATAAGTTTAGCTGCATCATACTTGGAATGTATGCCAGGCAAGAGGTTTTACAAACTCGCTGCACGGAAATGCCAAAGATATGTGTGAGGTATTCAGGAATCTGTGTTGATATTACATTTTGTGTCCGTAAGTCAAGTGTATTTTAAAATATCTGTACACACATGCTGCACATATCCAGGTTAATAATTCTTAATCTGTCAAACATTTTTGTTTATGGAAAAGCAATACTGATCAATATATTGTGTTTCAGATATTTCAAAAATCGCTATCAAGCTGTCCATATCCATAGCTGCCTAAGAAATCCAGTATCAGTTGGGCTTGAGTTTGGATTATTTTCAGTAGCATACTATTTTATCTATATGTATCCAAAAATATAAAGGTACTTTGGTTTAGGTCTACGTCTGGAATAAAAAATCATCAGACCACTGAATTTTGTAAGAAATGGAATGATCAAACTGTAGTTTCCACATTAGTCTGGGGCTTGAATGCGGTCATTAAAAAATAAAAGGTACTTCCCTGATATTCTCTCTAATAGAATATATTATAGACCATTATACTGTGCATTTATATTTTAATATAACCTTCAACTTGACTTTGCATCCATTATGTAGAGAGCAGAAAAAAGCACATAGTAACAAAGTTTGCTTTGCTTACAGCATTTCAACATGACCTTCCATGAACCGTTAACTGATAACTCCTTGGATTTTTATCTATAGGTGGAATACTAATTGAAAAATTGGCCCCTTGAATAACTTTTAAAATGTTATTTGAATAGCACGCCTCTTAATCCTCTTAATTGTTATTCTTAATTATTATTTGAATATGTGCAGGGTAACAGACTTTGAATGTCCTGACATCAGCATACTGATATGAGGGAAGCAATGTGTTGTTTTTATTTCATCTCATTGGAAAGCTAATGGATCAGCAGGTACTACATGGTTTAACAGACACTCCAGACAGGCCAACTTGTCTCAGAGGAAATTCTTTTGAATCAGCAGTATAAGCATGCTGCAGGACTGAAACCAGATCCCAACTCCTCACACTCAGAATCTCATTCCCCTCAAGCAGTCGCTCCATAGAATAGACTGTAACCAGATCATGGGAAACGCACACCTAATTTTAAGACGATGCCTGCAGTCATCCTAAAATCATTCCCATAACACACACCTTTGTGTCCCACATCTGCTGAGGCAATGGGTCAGTCATCCAACTAGAAAACAATCCAGATGTCGAAACCAATCAGTCTGGTTTATTGTAACCTCTCAGTCAGCTATACTCTTTTACTAATTGCATAGTTTATCCTTTTCCAGTGGTAAAACACTGGGTGATTTCCTTTTCCAATGTCAAATGTACTTGAAATTATGTTGATGCTTGGGAAGTTTCAGATCTTTGAGGGAATTAGTTCAGTTGATTTTTTTGAGATAAAAAGTTGTTGCTACGGTATTAATTTTTAAATAATTTTTAAAAACCCTGACAGGTCTGTCCTCCCTTGCAGCCTTTCAGCATGGCTGAGAAGACTCTGGAGCAGGGCTCCGTCAGCATCCCCATGGAGGAGACCAAACTCCATGGCGGAGCGCCCCAGGAAGCGCCGCTGCTCACCCACCTGAAGAAGGTGGAGAACCACATTACCGAGGCCCAGCGCTTTTCACACCTCCCCCGCCGCTCTGCTGTGGACCTGGAGTTCAATGAGCTCTCTTACACCATCCGCGAGGGTCCCTGGTGGAGGAGAAGAGGTACTGCAAGCTCACTTTCCTCACATAGTAACCATGATGGATGAGCGAGCAAGCGCCACCCATCATGATAAATAGCTGGAGCACAGAAATTTCAAGGGAGGCATTTTGAATACCTTGGCGACATTTATGAAAAATATTTTCTTCCTCAGTGTTAGACTGTGTCTCTAGTGTTGTGACGCATGTAGCAAAGCCCACTCTTTGCCCACCCACTTGCAGAGTCCCACCATGTTGTAGCAGCCGGTGTTCCTGTAAGCTTTGCTTCGCTCAGCAGAGTTTAGACATAGTAAATAATTTACACCTGCAGGTTGGCACACAGCTTGCTTCTTCTTTTTCCCTGTGTTGTCTGACGATAGGCGGTGGCAGCGAGTCAGGCCCACGATTGATCTGCTCATGAAACATGAACCGTATTTAAACTCGCCACTCTTATTAATGACGAGTCTCCAACCTTTGGTCATCTGTGCTTGTCAGCCAAACCCCCCTCTGTAAACTAGTGTATTTAACTGCTCTTGTTATGTCATGTGTATTCAGCAGGGTGGGGATGGGGGACTTCAGAGAGATCCGTTATTGACATTCTCCACATGTTATCCTTAGGAGAGGCCCCACATGATGCATTGCAGGTTGTCTTGTGGTATTTTCAGCCCTGTGTAATATTGATGTGCATTATGAAAGCCTGGCAGTGAAGTGTTTGTTGTTCCACTGTGAAACCTGAATGGAGGGAGCGTATTCATGAGGAGGGACAGCGAGGGAATCTTGCACATGGGGGATCTTGTTAAGACACTAATGCATATGCTTTTCTTTAGTTGTCTCATGAAAAGGGGGCTGCCTGAGCTAATCAGTCTGATGATGTGTGAACAGGAATAGCCTTAGCTTTTACTAATTAAGCAGTGGCATTTATAAAGAGATTTGCCTCCCATTTTACTCTATCCAATTTCACAGAACCTCTTATCATAGGCCATACGCCCTGCTTCTTATAACCTCTTTCTACTTCCTCACTCACCACGCATACAAACATAAACTAGCCAATTAGAAATAACTAGCAACACCTAAATTCGTAATCAGTGTGACTCTTATATTTCACATGTGCTGTAGTTTATCCTGGGCGACTTGTTGGTGTATTTGTCTCATGTAACAAGCAAAGCTCGAGCTGAATCTGGGCAGTCCCTGTCTCCCTGATCAAAGCTGCAAAACAGGCTCTGCTGTGATTACTTCTCCTTGGAGGAAAAACATATTACTTTGTGTTGTTCCCGCTGAATTTCACTATGTAGAATTATACAGCGGGTAAGAAGGAAAGAAGAGAAAGAGGCTGATGTGCGGTATAAACCATGATCTGTGATCTCACCCAGATTTGTTGTGTTTTAGCCTTTGAGTCACTATCACTAGTTGTGAGTCATTTCTTAAAATGTCTGTGGTGAACAGGAAGAAATGACTAAAGAGGGGAGGGGGCTATGATATCACTCTATTAAATAAATTATCAGGGATATACTGTAAATGCGGTAAATGTAGAGTTGCTTCTTTAATTGTGAAAGGGCTCAGGAAGGTTAGGTGATGAATGGGCTGCCCTCTGTCTCCATTTGTTATTGCAGGCTCCTCCTGGCAAGGGCAGCCATTTATCCCTGTTAGGATGAAGTTGCTCTGAACTGCTTTCATGTTGAGGGTATTCTCCTCCTAAGGGAGAAAACTGGTGAAACACTAGCCTAGCAGTGTGTGTGTGTGGGGAGGGAGGGGGCAGGGAAATGTTTACATGCCTCTGGGTGATTTCAGCTCTGCATTTTGTTATTTACTAGAATTGTTGCTTTGCGCCTTTGCTGATGATTTTTAGTTTGTTAGGAGGAAAGGTAGTGTTGTCGTCTTACAGAGATGAAATCACAGCTGCAGTTAAGCATGCTCTACCCTTCCAAGACCATGTTGTTTTTTTCAATTCAAACGCTTCACCATGCATATACAGAATGGCCATGAAAATATCCAATTAGGTTTCATCAAACTTGAAAAGAAAGTCTGTACATGCTTCTCACATGTAATAGTCTTGTATTTTCTTTTTTATTGATCCTGTTAAGTTGAAGACTGCATGTCTAGACAAGGGTAAAACAGAAGTCACAGGAGTTAGGGGCTTTGTATTTGTCATATGAAGAATGGTAGCAGACTGAGTATGTTATTTACTAAATGCCCTTGTGTCAGGGGGATGGAGCACTCTGAAGTTATCAAGGACATCAGCTAGATGGTAATGCTTCATTTTGCCCCTTTCGTTCCCTCGTTTTTGTTTTCTGTGCACAGTTACACATTTTGAAAAAGAATAACCTCATAATGTCCCAAACAGTTTAATAAATGTGTTTCTTTCTTTAAAGCTGCTTACAAAGTTGCTGGAACTGAGTTGATTAATGCAGTTGTATGTAGTTTAAATAACTAGAATAACTCCATTGGATCTACACATAACATCTGGACTGAAGACTGTGACAATAATGCCCAGAAGTGATCTTCTCTTTGAGACCAGTGGCTCAATGCTACATTAAGTGCTACTAGCATAACACATGATCAAGCTGTGTTGTGGGTAATGTAGGTGGCATGTTTTGATAGAAGAATAAAAAAGATAATCTCGGTGCACTTCTAAAACATCCATCAATCCTAAATCAGTGGAGCACTCTTTTTATAGAATATGCAATATTGTCTCATTGTACTCCTGCAAATTTGATCAAAGAGCTGATTTTCCAGAGGTTGTGTCGACAACTCCTTTGAGATTTGAATGAAATTTGAAAATTTAAATGAGATTTACTAAATAAGCAAACACTGACTGAGGGAAAAGACCTTCTCTTCAGCTCATATGGATTTTTGAAATATTATATGCCTGGTGCGATAACTGAGTTGTCATTTATGTCATGGGCTTCAGTTCGAGGCAGGCGATGACCCCACTTTAACCATGACTTAATGATGATTTGTCGAGCTATTGCTTTGAAATTACCCATGAGATGAGGCTGGAAACTCTTGGGTACATTGTCACAAGCTGTTAAATCTGTGTGTCTGTGTGGTGTCAGGACAGCGAGGTGACTTCCCCACTCTGTGTGCTCTCATGAGACAGGGGTGAGCAGGATGTGCCTGCAGCCTCGCACTGATAAAACCATTTCTATGCGCGACTCACAGCGCCGGGTTGGATCATTAGTATGCACCACATACAAGAGCAGGGCTGCTTCACTGACAGCAGGCTGCTCTGCTGTCTGAGCGGAGCTGTCTGATGTAATAACACTGGGAGGGAGGAGGGGGCACTGCCATTAGGCTATACTTTACTCATAGAGTTGGGGTTTAAGGGTTTGAGCAACGACACATTTGCTTGACCACTTATGATTGACAGCACTGCTACCTCTGCCTGAGGGCTCTTGCAGTCGCCTGTGTCTTCCCCTGCTGGAGTGACCATCAGCCTTGTAGCCTTGTTATCTTCATATCCATCCGCAGAAACAATTTAACAACCACTAAACTGAGTTCAGTGACGCACGAATCAGCAAGTTTCCCTGAAAACAGGCAATTAGACTGAACCAGAAGCTCTGCTCACTGTTCTTGGTTTACATTGTTATTGTCAGAAGAAAAATACAGATGTTCAGAAGTGAACAGTGTAAGATAATTTATCTTACCCTAATCCGTTTGATTTTTAGATTTGGCTTAGATTTGGCTAGTTCATTTCCCACTAGTACATTAAAAACACATGGAAAAACATAAATATATGTATGTATGATCTTAAGTAGTAAATTTATATCTGACAATGATCTATAAGGGGTGTAACAGACCAATTACAGCAATTTAAATGACTGAATGTTTTTCTCTTTGTTAGGTTACAAAGCCCTCCTCAAGTGTCTGTCAGGAAGATTCAACAGCAGAGAGCTGATTGGCATCATGGGGCCCTCTGGAGCCGGGAAGTCCACTCTGATGAATATCCTGGCGGGGTACAGGTGAGGTTTTATTGGGGTGTGTTTGTTCATCTGTGCTGATCCCTGACCATCTTATATTCTCTTGCTTATATTCTCTGCTGGCTGCAATATCATTCTGTTTCCTGAATGGAAAAAAAGGGAGACGGGCATGAAGGGCCAGATCCTGGTGAATGGCCGGCCAAGGGACCTGAGGACATTCAGGAAGATGTCCTGCTACATCATGCAGGATGACATGCTGTTGCCACACCTTACAACGAGAGAGGCCATGATGGTGAGGTCACTGAAAAAACTCCCAACACCTCATTTAATCCTACTGTTCAATTATAATGTGTTAACATCTGTTTGCCTTTCAGGTTTCTGCCAATCTGAAACTGAATGAGAGCATACAGGTCAAAAAAGAACTTGTAAGTATTAGTATATTGATTATAATATATTTAAAAAATCTGAATTATTTCATGGGACCAATTTATAGTAATATTGGTTTACAAAACTGTTACAAGTACCTTGATTTTTCAGAAATTTTAATTTAAAAATAGCCAAAAATGTCCCACTCCCAAAAAGGAAGCTGGATGCAGACACATTTTTTTCACAAATGAACAAAACACCAAGATTGAGAGTTTTATTAAAAAAATGGTTTCGGTTAATAAAAGTTGAAGTTCTATTTTACCAGTTCCAAATCACTCCATTTGCAGCCATGAAGAAAGCAGACACTGACATCCGCCACCTTGTCTGTAGCCATGTCCTTCTACATTTTATCACAACATACTAGATCATTACTGCAATATACATAAGGCCACACATACCATGACGGAAGACTCCCTCCATGGCAATCACTCCTGTTGTCTTATACATGTGTCATCATGTGCCAACATTCATCTCTGTCTGTGTCTAAGGTGGATGAGATCCTGACTGCTCTGGGTCTCCAGGAGTGTGCTCAGACGCGCACCAACTCTCTCTCTGGGGGTCAGTGTAAAAGACTGGCCATCGCCCTCGAGCTGGTCAACAATCCTCCTGTCATGTTCTTTGATGAGCCCACCAGGTGGGACATCATTCACCTACCTTGAATCCTTATATTCTCAACATGAATCCAGACTAAACAACGCATGTGTCTCTCTGGGTTTCTGTCCTGCCTGAATCGTTTCCCATTCACAGCGGCCTGGACAGTGCATCCTGCTTCCAGGTTGTTTCACTTATGAAGTCTCTGGCTCAGGGAGGACGGACGATCATTTGTACCATTCATCAGCCCAGTGCCAAGCTCTTTGAGATGTTTGATAAGGTAACAGGTGTTTACAGTGCTGAACATGTCTAGCCTTCTGTTATTTGCTGCTCAGACCAGGACACCACAGGATAGCATTATTCATTTTCTCCAGCTGAAGAGCAGCACAGTTGTCGATATATAGGCCTGTTGTTTTGTCAGTTGTTCATATATTATTCAGGGAGGCAGCGTGTTGGAAACTATGTCAGTTAAACTGTACCTGTGTCCCTCCTCCACCAGCTGTACATCCTCAGTCAAGGTCAATGCATATACAAGGGCACAGTCCCTTACCTCATCCCTTATCTGAAGAACCTAGGCCTCCACTGCCCAACGTATCACAACCCTGCTGATTTCAGTAAGTCCTACATCTCCCTGAGTGTGTTTGTGTGTGTTTGTGATTGTTCTTACGAGCTTGTTCTCTCTGTTCCAGTCATCGAGGTGGCGTCAGGGGAGTATGGGGACCTGAATCCAGTGCTGTTTGAGGCTGTCCAAGGTGGACTGTGCTCCGAGGAAGGCAAGAAGAACTCCAAAAGTGACTCTTCCTGTCCCTCTCAGTGTCACAGCGTAAGTGATAACCACCCCACCCCCCCGACTCAGCACCACATCATTATGCCTTATATTTATACAAGATACAGCTGAAAAACCACTGAAAACTGAAAATGTCCACCTTTACCGATCTCAAAAATTTGTTTCATTACAGAAAATTGCATAAGGTTTTTATCAGTTTACCTTTGTGGTGTATGAAGGGTTAACTGCATTCATTAAATAATACATTTTCTTCTCATTCAAGCTGGAGCTGCAGGCAACAAATTTGAGTGACTGTGACAGAAATCTCCTCATTAAAATAATCCAAAAAAAGGACTGTTGGTTGCATCCACTTTGACCAAAAAAAACCCAGCCAGTAAATATGTATATCAGTGCCCAGTTAAAAGACCTCGGAAACAAAATACCCTGGTACCCTTTCCTGTCCACATTATTACGAA
Organism: Psettodes erumei; assembly: GCA_016785225.1. NCBI lineage: Eukaryota > Metazoa > Chordata > Actinopteri > Pleuronectiformes > Psettodidae > Psettodes > Psettodes erumei. The sequence goes on from JAFBJZ010000411.1 coordinate 2,256,070, forward strand.
TTTTTCCCCTGAACCCTTCCTCCACTCCATCGATCTGTCTCTTCAGCCTCTCTCTCAGCTTCCTCTCACTATCTTTCTCCGCCTCAAGAGTTACTTTTGATAAGAGCATTGGCTAAATGCTAAAACTGTAAATGTAAACCACCAAGAGCACTCTGCGGTATCATTACTTCTATACTATACATGGTGCTGTTTTGGACTTCTCCTCATTTTATCAGTTTATTGATCTTTACTGTTGCCCTTTCTAACTTTTTATGAATTTTTCTGTGTAGGTATCAGCTAATAACCTTTACCACAGATAAAGAGATTTATGTTGAGATGTGCATACATGTGTATAGTTTGATATTTGGGGAAATACATGGAGAGGTAGATGAGAAGATTGATCCCATCCATATTGCTGTCCTTCAAATATAATACTTAGCACAGAAACTTGAAACAAGTAACATAAATAAATAGTCAGGAACGTTATCCATATCTATTTCCTTTGTCTGTGTGTACTAGATAACAGAATCTTTGTTTTTACTGTTTTTTCCACAGGACACGGGGACCCTTGAGAAACACAGCTTTGCAACCAGTACATTCACACAGTTCTGCATCCTCTTCAAAAGAACCTTCATTACAATATGCAGGGACATGGTAAAATAATCAAGAAATTATTCCTGCTCAATTAAAGGATGTTTAGTTGTGTTGATGTTTGTTTTCTTTTCTTTTCTTCAAAAGGTGCTGACCCACCTCAGGGTGATGTCCCATCTGTGTATTGGAGTGCTAATTGGCCTTCTGTATCTCAAAATCGGAAATGATGCCAGCAAGGTCTTCAACAACACCGGTTTCCTCTTTTTCTCCATGTTGTTCCTCATGTTTGCTGCCCTGATGCCAACCGTCCTAACCTGTAAGATCTAAGTCTCTACCATGGATTCTGTATGTTGTTTTTTATGGTAGAAGTTAAAAATATCTGAAAGCTGCTATTGTTCTGCAGTTCCTCTGGAAATGTCTGTGTTTGTAAGGGAACATCTCAACTACTGGTACAGCCTAAAGGCCTACTACCTGGCCAAAACCATGGCTGACATACCATTCCAGGTAATCTTTCAGTGATTTAGTACTCAGTAGTTTGGAAATGTATTGACTATAGTTTAAATTAATGACTCTGAAAATCTCCTTCACAGGTGCTTTGTCCAATCATGTACTGCAGTATTGTGTACTGGATGACTGAACAGCCACCAGAAGCGGGTCGCTACCTACTCTTTATGGCGTTGTCCACATCCACAGCCCTGGTTGCTCAGTCCCTGGGTCTGCTGATAGGGGCTGCATCAACATCTCTGCAGGTAAGTGCACCTGCGGACCTTCAGTATCTCAGAAGCTCAGAAAATATTTCACTGAGTCACTCTTTTTAAAGAGGAGTGCTTATTTGTTTAACAGGTTGCAACCTTTGTGGGTCCAGTCACAGCTATACCTGTGCTCCTCTTCTCTGGCTTCTTCGTCAATTTTGACACCATTCCCAAATACCTACAGTGGAGCTCTTATGTGTCCTATGTCAGGTACTGTCGCGTACTTTATGCTATTTAGATTTCTAAGAACTTAATGCTATTTTTAGACTTTTGTCCTGTGGTCCTTGTGTTCAGGCTGTCTCTGATCTGAATTGATTTTCTTTAAATGTGCCTGTGTTCATGAGGTTCTGTTAAAAAACGTCTACTCTCAGGTATGGCTTTGAAGGGGTGATTCTCTCTATCTATGGGATGAACCGGTCAGAGCTAGAGTGTCCAGGCCTGGTGTGTAAATTCCAAAAGCCAGAAGAGGTCCTGCAGCTGCTGGATGTGGAGGATGCGAAGCTCTATGTGGACTTCATGGTGCTGGGGGTTTTCTTCCTGGTCCTCAGACTGGCCACTTACCTGGTCCTGCGCTACAAAGTTAAGTCAGAGCGTTAAGATGTCGTCCGGAGGGAACCACTAATGGATTTGGATGCTGGTGCATATACCGGCAGTGTGAGATAGTAAGAAAACATGTAATATCTCTTTCTCTGTCTCAAATTCACATACATGTACAAAGACTTACACAAATCCAGCACATACAGTCATCCCAGGGTTGTGCGACACCATTACACAAACTGTACAGTATAATATTATCTTTAAAAGGGTTTGTTGTTCAAGAAAAGGGAACGTTTAGACTGTGGCATATGGTGTTCTAACCTCTGCTTCCATTAGCCATCCTCCAGGTAGTGTTATTTCTCAGATTACCATTACCATTACTTTCTCATTATATTATGTATCTGCACCGTACATAAAAAGAATACTCAACAACGTAACAGAAAGCATGTTTCATTGAACTGCGAAATTTGGATTTATACTTATTTGGCCCCAGCAGGAAAGTGCCACATGACAAATGAACGAATCTCCAGGTTTTATGGGGAGTCATTGCACCCATTCTTGTGCAGGAGTATTCAGTAACATGTAGCTTCGAAAAGGTAATCCATGGTGCCCATCAGAATCCCATTTATTAATACTTTATTGTACAGCACCTGAGGAACAAGATTTCAAGATGGATACCCTCTTGTTGCCATTAGGACGAGAGGTAACTTTCAGTTCCAGAAAACTTTTTCTGTGGCCTCCCATAGGATCATCTTATCCGGCATCTTTACCAAGACAATGGGGATGATGGCTTTTTCTTTATGGAATACAACCTTAACAAACCGACTGCCAGTGGATGACTCTCCTCACTTTCCATCTCCAGTGTGGATTATTTTCACAAGCCTTCTGCCCTACCATTGACAGTGGTAGACCATTCAAACATGAATGAAATGTTTCTAAAAAAAAAAAGTCCAGCTGTGTGTCTTATAAAAAGACTGACATGGATGTGCCCTGCAACCAGGCCTATGGGCCCTTACTTGCTCCCTATTACATTTGTTTCTCCCATAACTGAGGAAGCATTCATTGAACTGGGAGCTAAATGTGAAAGCAAGCATGACTGCTTTTTTTCCAGCCTGATGCAGAGGGCTCCCTTAATCATACTGGTTGCAAAAAGATATGGTGTTTTAGGTAAAGCGCAATAGCCTGTTCTCTGGTTTTAAAAAAGTGATGTTTGTCCACTCGGTGTCACTCTTTTGACACAATTCCTTGAACTGCCTGTTTCCACTCGTCTGACTCTTTAGCTGCCTCCTCCCTGAGCTGCGAAAGGAAATATCCTTTTTTCTCTCTCCTTCTCTTTCTTTCTGCTTTGCTGACGTCTGACAGATGTGTGTTGTCCAAAATAATACTAGATACTTGAAATGCTGGCTGGGCAGTTTTTGTGCCTCTGAACTAGAATGATTTGAGTTTTCTTTGCTTCATTGTTTGCACATACACCTTATGTCAGCATACATGCTGGTTCTCACACACACAGACACACACAGACACACATACATGCACACTCACACACACACAGGTCCACACATCCAAAACACACACTCACTCTTGGCAATGTTTAGAAGAGCCTCTCCTTATCACAGGGCAATGCAAATATTTTCCAATAGACTTGCTATGAAATATTTCTAACTCAAACTATGCTACTTAGTAATCCTTATTATAATGCATTAAATAATGTGAGTATATAATCAATGATTGTACAGTGAATATGTCATGCTGTAAACAAATGTACATTTGCACTTTTCAATGTAGGTTTATTCTTTCTTATTTATTTGTATTTAATTTTGTTTTTATATATCTACATGGCGAGTGCTGCTTGAAAGTATAAAGGGAAAACAGCAACTGAATGTTGCATGTTCACTTTCGGAATGAAATTTATGAAATATTCATTTTCACTGTATGGTATAATGATTTTTTACTTCATCATCCAAATCTTATGTATCCTGTCATGTTTGAGGAGATGCAGATCCTCTGCTTACTTTTCAACACTTTTAGACAGCCTGGAAACAAGTGGAGTGGATAAAAAGAAAAAAAGAAAGAATCAGGAGCGTGAAAGTGATGTCGAAGTGTGTGAAATATGCCTGATGGAAGGGTTAGGGTTAACCAAATGAATCGTTATGTAGCTAAAGAGATTGGCGGTCTCTGCAGGAAGCGGCTGGATCACTGAGCAGATCAGTAGGCTAATCACTGCTCTGCCCTCACTGTTCAGCAGGTGGAGTTCTGCACAGAGTGACTCTTGCAGCTGCTGAGCTTTGGATTCTGTCATTAATAGCAATAGTTAACATTGTAATGTTTAATTGTTACATGTATACCTCCCACTGCTGTGGCATTAGTGGATATTTATATTTTTTGTATTAAGAACTTGATTTGTCTTTTTGTTCCTACCTGTTTTATTATGTGCAATAACCATCCAAAGGTATTTTAACTGTATGAAACCAATTTCTTGAAGGAAAATGTTGCTGCAATCAGATTTTTTTCATCTTTTGATTTTTCTTTTGTCTTTCATACTTCTGTTCAGCATAAAAGCCCACTACGGTACTTCCAGATGGCTGCTGGATAGGGTAAAGCCGCTGAGCAGATGCTGCCATTTTCTGTTCTTGCCATTGTAAGTCCCTGTCCAAATGATTGGTTCTCAAGTTAGTGCAGGAATGTTTGTAGGATGGGAAAGAAATAATGTATAAAGTCAGTTTTGACTGCAAACAGTGCAGATCTGTGTTTTAAACTTCCTTAATTAATATATCAAAAGTCAGTTGAGTTGGTATCAGTTCTGCGAGTATGGCTCTGTAAAAAAAGAAACCTAATTGCAGAAAAGAAACAGCTCCAACCCAGGACCAATGCAGGGATAATTAGCAGTGTTGAAGTCACAACTGTAGGTCAAAGGCTTATATTACCAAAGAAGAAAACAAATAATCTTTCCTCTGTTGCAAGATGTGAAACAATGTACAGCAGGTGCAGCTCTAAGTGAGAGTGTGTTGGTCACTGTTCTTGTTAATTATCTGACCAAAGAGAGAGCTCTGAAAATACATCTGCAATGTTTGTAGTCATTCAAAATCCCTCAAACTGTTGTGTTTCTTAGGATTTGCTTTGCAGTGTCCCCAGATCAGAGAGGTTATCATTACTGACAGATGTGATCCATCTTCAGATACTAAATCATTTCATCATAATCAAATGCAATCCTGTGTAAGCAGTACTAAAAGGGTCAAGAGATGTGATTCTATAGGATACAGCTGATGAGCCTATGCTCTTTCATACTTTCAATTTTCATGTCACTATTTCACCTGTTTGTCATAATAAGCCACATGACTCTTGTGCACTCGATCATGCATGGTAATAATAATATGCAGACAATCCCAACAGAAAGCTATGATTGTCTGTTCTAAAATTAGAAGTGGAATGGAAAGCTGTTGAACACAGGTTGTTCTTTTTTATTTTTTTACTTTTTCTGATATGATTTACTTATTGTTTACAGTTTAATTTAAATTTTCTCAACTAAAAAAAAATGCAAGTTCTGTATACTGAACACCGTTCCAAGGATTATAATAAAGATTATTTATAACCTTTGCCTTTGATCAGTGAGATATGATTGGCTCAATCAGTGACTGTTGCTCATGTACATTATTTACAAAAACCTATGTATGGAGACCAATCTCCATAAGTTCATATATGTCTGGTTATTTGTTGTTTGCTCAATCAGATAATTCATTGGTAATTCTCAATAGATGTGGTTGGATGGAATGAATTTTTTTTTCTTCCAGCGTAACCACTTTTTGGTCACACTTCATGTAAATGTACCATAAGAAACTAGTTTTCATTAAAGTCAAATTAGCAGCATTTTAACAAAGGTTTCCTGAAATACCCAATAATAACTTGAGTGTAGTTTCAAGTCATGTATTAATGTAGAAACACTCCTTCTACTGAATATCTCTATCGTCAACAGCTTTTTCAGATGTAATCTGTATTACTATGGTATGCTTGGTGTAAATATCATAAAGAAGGAGAAAGCCTTTTTTTTGCATATTTTACAGCTCATATGCACCATCGTCCTGATGATTCCAGGAAGAGTCATTGTGAGCAAACATGATGTAGCATGATGGGAGTGATTTAACATCTTCCACAAATGTACATAATGGCTTTGTGTGGAGAAGCAATTCAGTTGTAATTTATTTCAATGTAACTTTAGTAGAGATTTGGGTTCATTTCCTCAATCACACTACTGTACTCAAACATTAGTAGAGTTAGAATGGGTCAGGTCAGGAAACTAGATTTCAGACCTGGTCTTGAATTACTCTCATCGATGTAGGTGAGGAAAAGACATAAAAAATAAATTAGGGTGTTGCAACAGCATGAGAAACAAAGCCAGTGGGGGTGAGGGCGAGAAAACATCAGATAAATATTAAATGATAATTAATTCACTTAAAGAACTTCTATCCATTGTCATGGTTGTTACTCCGAGTCAGATCACATGTGTATAACTCATGTCTTAATCTCCATTAAAGACACCTTCTGTATGACTTGTAGTTTTTTCTCTTTAGGCTAACTTTGTTCCTAGACAACAGCGACACCTACCGGCAATAAATGTATACAATCGCTGAATGCTGGACTGCTAAGCACTATTACATGTGCCTACATGTCATTCAGTCCTGTTGCAGCTCTGTGTATTGAGATTTATAAGTGAAATGTTACTGTCCAGTCAGGTGGTAGTAAAGCCAATAAAGGTTTGCACATCTGCCCCTTGATTCACCTCAAATGCAGCAAACTAAGATAAGGAGGCAGTTACTGTCAGGATATAGATTTAATCAGGGATACCAATACAAAACCTTGGACAGAAGTACTGAGTAAGAGTGGAGACATACTCGGTCCGGACAGCTAATAAGTCTACGAAAACCTTAATAACTAACTTAAAATGGAAGTTAAGATAATACACTTGTCTCTTCCTGGTCTTTTCCGGGTTGATTTTCCGACTTCCGATCTCACATGGCTGTCGATTGATATCTTGCTCTTTGTTTCATCTTTGACGTGGACCGGCATTTTCCCACAACACCCCGCTGCTGCTGCTGCTGTTCTCACTGATGACGAAAATGGCGGACAACGCATCCTCGGTAGGTTTCAGAAAGATGCTATTTTATTTTAGAAACATTGAACAGTTTCAGGGCGGATATTTACCTATTGTTTTTCGGCAGGTTGAGATTGTTGAGGGCTGTCGCTTGCCCGTTCTTCGTAAAAACCAAGAACACGAGGACGAATGGCGTAAGTATTGTTCGGTTGTTTTGCCAATGCTAAGCTAATGCTAATGCTAAGTGGCGTACCTCAGCTGTTGTTAACGGGCGCCCCGGCCTATGGTTCAAGCACCGTGAAACACTCACAGGGGACCCGTACAGGTGTACAGCGCGAATGACTTCAACCGGAAAGCTTACTAAAACACTGTTATATTAAACTAGTAACTAACTGGCCAGCGCCTGGAGTCGTGTTTATGTGAATATACAGTTTATTTGGAAAGACGATGCGAACTTCACGCGACACCGCGCTGTTGTTTACAAATCTGAAACGGATGTTCAGGTCAAGTAACCGTTTATCTGAACGCAGACTGACTCGCTCACAAACGCCAAAGTGGCCGTGCTTGACCCTGCTTGTTTTGGCAGGAAGAGAAAGGGAAGAGCCACAATAAAATCACCACCGGAACATCTCAGTGACACTGTACGACGTTGATTAACACAACAAAGCTCATTAAAGCAGTATTTTTAATCTGAGGTCTCGGTATGAATGCACATATTCTGTGCCATGTTTAACCCAACATCCTCGTGTAGTTTGCGGTGGTTCCCAAATCTTAAGGGCTTCAGAGCTGAGAATTGACCAAAGTCTTCCAAATGCGCACGATGTCACCAGTTAAAAGTAATTAAAAATGGAGAGCACCAGAAGAAGCTGCGACAATGAAGACTACGTGGAGTGTTTTAACCCTCAGTGTCGGTTGTCAGTTGTTAAGCGCGATGGTAAATCTACGATGTTAATGACCTCTCTGCTTTATGTTCAGCGTTGGCCGAAATTTTGAGCGTGAAAGAAGTTTCCGGGAGAAAGCTCTACTATGTCCACTACATCGACTGTGAGTATGACCCCTGTCCCTCCTCGGTTTCCCCCGCATCCACACTCCACAGCTAACGTGTTCTCGTCTGTGTTAAACCCCTCCCGATCCAAGTCAACAAGCGCCTGGATGAGTGGGTCACAGCGGACAGGCTGGACATGAAGAAGCTTCAGTTCCCTAAGAAAGAAGCCAAAACTCCAACCAAGAACGGTCTTCCAGGCTCCCGTCCCAGCTCCCCAGAAAGAGAAGTGGTAGGCGTGTGTATTTACTGCACCACCAAATGTTCATCTCCATATCTTTATAACGAGTTTATATACTGTGAGCCACCCGATGGTCCGGCAGCTGCCACAGTAACTTGGTAATTTAACAAGATGGCTCCAAATAATTCTTGCAGATGCTGTGTCTTTTTTTATATCTCAATATAAGTGAGATTAGTCTTGTTTCATTGGCGGTAGCCTTGATGTTCGCCAAAATTGGGTAATCTGACGCTAATCTCAGTTACTGTGCTGTGAATGTAAGTGGATATCGGAACCTGTATGGTGTGGATCATAACGATGTCATTGTGTGAATGTGAGTTAACCCCTCTCCTTCTCTTCGTTTCTTCTTCAATTCAGAGGAAGAGTCTCGACCTCAACCTCCAATCCGCCACGGCTCCCTCCAGAGGCAAAACCCTCCCCACGCCGGTACAACTCAAATTTCCCCCTTCCAGAATTGACCTTTTGAGACCTTGTTAAGAACCTGGTGTTAACATGCGTCTTGTGTGATCATACAGCTGTCGGGTCATGCTGAACTGCATGGAAATCCAGACAGAAACAGCCATGACACAATAAAGGAAGACGCTGATCCAGTCGTGCAGCTCAAATCTGGAAGCGATTTAACAAACAGTGTATCCAAATGTTTGTCAGGTGTGCGCACTGGACTCGTCAAGCCACATTTAAGCATCAAATCGTTCAAGGTAGCTGGCATGTTTTGGTTTTTTTTTTCTGTGTTGTCGTCTCTTGTGCAGTCGGGCTGATGATTGATTGTTCTTATGATCTTTGATTATCTGCAGAGGTTCAACGTCGAGTCTTGGGAAAAAAAAAATTTACACACGCACCGAAGCAGCTAGCATATTCAACGGCACAGAACAGAGATCAGAAAAAGTGGGAAGTTATCAATCTGTGCCAGTTGCCATTTTATGGGAGGGGGTGGGGAGAAATCTGGTTGATTAATAAGATATTTTTGGTTACAATGCAACTCATTGCAGCTGTAGCTGATCTGTATCAGTTGCATCTTAATACCAGGTTTAAATGGGGTATAATTTACATGGGGCTAGTTTAATCCAGCTCTTATTAGTAAACTAACTGAAGGTAACATTAAGACGGCACAATCTCTATGAATTAAGACTAGAGCACCCAGATTTTCACGCCTGTCGTAACTTCACCGCACAGCTCGGGTCAAGCCGGGAGTTCAGAAAGTGTTGTTTGGAAGCAGCGGTTGCGGTGCGGTAAAGAATTTGCTCTGTCCGCACTCGAAAGCCGAACGCCTAACGACGTTTTGTCTGCCGCAGAAAAGGAAGGTGGAGGCCGTCCCCTTGGCGACTCAGGTATCCCCCGCCACCCCCGTGCCCTCCCTGCCAAGTTCAGCTGAGGCCTCTCAGGCGTCTGTTTTCCCTGCGGCGCGGGAGACCAACACTTTCAAGTCCCGCGAAGACCACGACCAGCTCTCCTCGCTCACGACGGTAGAGCGCGTCCTCGTCTGGGTTCTCGGGCGTTTCGGTTTCGGGCGTTTTGTCGTTCGCTAATGCGCCTCGTTTCCGTGTGACCCCAGAACGGCACCGCCCGACGACTCGTCCCCTCTCAGCCCGGGAGGAAGAGGAAAGCGAACTGTGGGGGAACTGATGAGGTACGTGAATTCAGTGTATTCAGGTTCTTTACGCTCAAGTTATTTATTCCTCATTTTTAAATCTTTTTTTTTTTTTCGTAAATGCACAATTTTACCCTCCTAGTTTGAACGGGGCCCCAAAAAACCCCAAGATATTATACACAAGTTCTCCTCTGGTAGCATTCTCCATTCATCGGGTGACGGAAGTAGCTGCAGCTCTTCTCCACCACAGTCAAGTTCACTTTCCCTTTCCACGTGTACAAACACTACTTCTCAGAACAAATTGAAAGTTTTCATAAAACAAAGAAGAAGAAGTTTAATTACCACTTTCTCTCATTCTTTCCATTTCATTTTTCCCCCTTTCTCGTTTCTAAGTATGTAACGCATGTTTCCAAAGTCAATACTTTTGATTTTCTTAATTTACAAACGTGGCTGTCTGTCCATCTTTGTCAGAAACTCGCTTTCATTTCAATGCTGTTGGAATATTGAATCATGACCTGTAACATACCAGCTGGCACCGAATCGCACTGCCATGACTGTCGGTCATGTTTGGACATCCGCTCTCTGAATGGCTGTTTTCCGCAGAATTTTCCGCCTCGTTTCCTTTTTCCTGTGAGGTTTGGTTTCAAGGATTCAGGATTCGTTTGGGCCTTTTTGTTTGACCATGAGTCAACATTTGGAGTTGACATCATATTAATTGTTGAAACCGTACAGTAAGGCTCCTTTTTGAATTTTTTGATTTTTAAGTACCAACAAAACATCACCTTCAAATTCATCTTTAAACTGTTGATGATCTTTTGTCAAAATGATTGAAAACACGTGTTCTTTGAGAGGTCGGTGGCGTAACCCAGCAGGAGAGCTGGGTGTCATTTCGATTACATAACAAGGCAGCTATTCACACTATAAAAAAAAAAAAAAGATCAACCTGTCAGATCAGAGTTTCCGTGCACTCTGTCCGGCGACTCGCGCACGAGCGGGTCGGCTGTCGCACCGAATCAAAGAATATCCACAGCCGACCTCCAACGTTCAACGTGTCGTCTCTCGCGACAGCCGCCGGTGGGCAGAACTTAACGAAAATGAACCCGTCAAGCCCGCTTGAAATAATTGACCTAACGTTTGCTCTTTTCCCCGCTCATCCTTCATTCCCTGACGTTTTGTGTCGCCGCCTGTGATCGCCGGCGTTGCCGGTTCGCTGCCGACGAGCCCAAGCCCGGAAGTGTGCTCAGACGCACAAATGTTAACGCCCGAAGTTGGCCGTTGCTTTCGATCTGCCCCCTTTAACCGAACTGTTCAGTGCAAATAAGAACCGCTTTATTCCCCTCTTTAGTTTCCAAAAGCCCGTGTTTTTGTGTCTTTTTTCTGCTAGATGATAAAGGTTTTGCAGTATAACAACCCTCAAAGTGCCAGTGTCTTTCTACCACCGCCAGAGGTCTGTTTTATTTCCTATTATTGCCCGTTGATTGTGTGTTGCTGTCCAAATTCTGCCGTGCCTTTAGTGGGTCCAGTAAACCAGAGGTGTTACTTACCTCAGACCCAAGTGTAGTCCTTTTTGGTAACATGTTCAACCGCTGTGATTATACATGTTACTTGCTCAAAGAAATCTAAATGTGTAAAATAAATAAAAATGCATAGTCTTCCAATAGATCAAGCGGCCTTTTTGTTTCGGCGCAATATCCAACAAAAATGGCTGCAGCAGGTGTGTCTGATGTGTCCGGTGTCCACGCTGTTTCCCGCCAGGATTCCCAGGACAGTTCGGATGGCATCCCATCGGCGCCCCGCATGACGGGCAGTCTGGTGTCCGACCGCAGCCACGATGACATCGTCACCCGGATGAAAAACATCGAGTGTATAGAGCTGGGACGTCACCGGCTGAAGCCCTGGTACTTCTCGCCGTACCCACAGGAACTCACCACACTGCCCATCCTCTACCTCTGCGAATTCTGCCTCAAGTACCTCAAAAGCCTCAAGTGTCTCCAGAGGCACCTGGTAAGAAGCAGCCCCCGGTTTGAGCTCCTAATCCCCGGCTGCGGAGATTATCGCGCCTTGCTCTCATCCTCCTGTGTCGATCATCTTTGACAGACAAAATGCAACCTGAGACATCCCCCGGGCAACGAGATCTACCGCAAAGGCACCATCTCCTTCTTTGAGATCGACGGCAGGAAAAACAAAGTTAGTGATGCGATATCTCCCGCTCTCCCCAACACCCCTACAGCATTTTATTTTGTAGTTTTGCTTCTGAATTGATAATATCGCTTTTATGTTTTCCCCAGACTTATTCCCAGAACCTGTGTTTACTTGCTAAGTGTTTCCTGGATCACAAAACCTTGTATTATGACACGGACCCTTTCCTCTTCTACGTAATGACGGAGTATGATTCCAAAGGCTTCCACATAGTGGGCTACTTCTCTAAGGTACACGAATTATGCAAAAGGACTTTGAACTAGCTCAGAAACAGATCTCCGCCCAACGCGCTAAACTCCAGATTTGTTTCCTGCGCGCAGGAAAAAGAGTCAACTGAAGATTATAACGTCGCCTGCATCCTGACCTTGCCTCCCTACCAGCGGCGAGGCTATGGGAAACTGCTCATTGAGTTCAGTAAGTGTACTCTCGGAAACAGCGGTGCCGCGTTCAAACGTTTGTGTTTTCGCTGATCGTCCGCGTGTGTTTGTCAGGTTACGAGCTGTCCAAGGTCGAAGGGAAGACGGGCACTCCCGAGAAGCCACTTTCTGACCTCGGCCTTTTGTCCTATCGCTCCTACTGGTCCCAGACCATATTGGAAATTCTCATGGACCTCAAACCCGACAACGGAGAGAGGCCACAGATTACCATCAAGTACGCGACTGTTTGCATTTCGCCTCCAATCTCAATCACCCTCCCAAACAATCGTTTCCAGAACAGAAATGTCGTCACGCACCGTCTCATTTGATTTTTTTTTTTTTCTCATTCCCTCAGTGAGATCAGTGAGATCACCAGCGTAAAGAAAGAAGATGTCATTTCAACACTGCAGTACCTCAACCTCATCAACTATTACAAGGTGAGAGACCAGCACTTTATGTGAAGTGACTGATGACCAGTCCAAGTGGCCATTTTTCTGATCTGATCTAAAGGGCCTGACGTCAGTGAAAACAGATAAGCTGCAGAAGATGCTAACCGGGGCTCATTTTAGAAAACGTGAATCTCGTGCTGGGAAGCTCCCGAGTTTTTGTTCTGAGTAAATGACCACATTCGCCAGATGTGCGTTTCCTTAACGGATGATGAAGTGGTGAAATCTGACAAATATAACGCACAGCGTTCGTTGAGCTGCTGGGGACAAAACACTCCGGCAGCAGTCGGAAGACGAAATACGAGACAGACAGACAATTATAACCACATAAGCTGACCCGCTAATACTGATTTTGAAGATTTGCAGTTGAAAAGGCGTTTTAAGTCTACATACATTCTATATATATATATATATATATTTAAAAAAGCGTTTGCCTGGTGGTTTTGGTTGGTGGCAGTGCGATCACGGGCAAAACGCTAAAAACTTCCCTCGCTGATTTGAATGAGTAGTCATTGCGCCCCCAGCGGCGTTCAGTGTGCCGTCGAGAATATGAAAATGACTTTGTCTTGTCTCTTGAATCCAGGGTCAGTACATCCTGACTCTTTCAGAGGACATTGTGGAGGGACATGAAAGAGCGATGCAGAAGAGACACTTGCGCATAGATCCTAAATGCCTTCACTTCACACCTAAGGACTGGAGCAAGAGGGGCAAGTGGTAGAGCCCCGGTACGGTTCACAGAATACCCCCCCGCCCCCACCCCCACCCGTAAGCTTTTATTGTGAATACTCATTTTACACTATGAATATAAAAAGACAGTCAAACTTGGGGACAAAGGAGAGACAGTGACGATGCCAAAAAAAAGCTTACGGGAATACCCCCCCCCAAGCTGTGTAAAAGATTCAGTTTATGACCGAAACAGTGTGTTAAAAGTGTGATGTGGCGTCTGTTTGTTTGTGTAAATTTAAAACCTAAAATGGCAACAGACCACCTAATGAAAACAAAGGTTTTATCGATCAAAACTTCAGTTCTACAGTGATTTTTTTTTTTTTTTTTGGCAAGAACCCCGAAGGAATTTATTTATTTATTTTTTTCTGCTTTGGCCAGCACAAACACAAGTGTGTATTTTCTGTCTACATCCGTTCTATCTGCCACAGGAAGAAGTAGAATTAAAATGTTGTCATCGGAATTATTTATGTGTCCCAGAAAGGATTTCTTCCTTTTTTTTTGTGAACACAGATTCTGCAGCATTCCTTGTGTTTATCCAGAAAAAATCACTTTAGTTTTTCATACAAGTCCTGTGGAAGAAACGAGTTGACCAGAAATGTACTAGACTTGGAGCTCTCATGAAACAGTTGGACGGCCGATGTCTGAACAACACTCATGAATGACTCATCACTTTTACTTTGTATAGTCAAATACTTTTGAAATCAATACCCACCGATGAGCTGACTTATATTTACACTCAACCTAATAACGACTACTGCGCGTGTTGTGAGTGCGTACATGGGACAAGAATACGCTGGCTTAAAATTAATTTCTGTTTCGGCAGTCAATGTCCACTACCTGCCGATTCCAATTCTCATCTCAGCACACGGATGATAACGTTGGGTTTATTGCGATCCTCCTCCAGTGCCTGAATTTTAACAGAAATGTGCAACCAGTTTCCTGCTATCGATTCAGGTTGTTTTAATCTCCATTAATAAGTTGAATATTGATCACCACTTTAAATTCTGTATTTGCACATGAACAGCCAGAGCTGTTTGGATGCAGATGGACAAAATTAAAACGAGGCATCCTGTCCTGCGGTTGTCATATTAAGAATGAGTGGGGTCGGTTGGATTCATCCTTTACAGTAGCAGCTCGTCTTATAATTTCCCAAGATTTTAAATAGTCTGGAGTGTTTATGCTCTCTGTCTGATCATTTGGAATATTTCTTCCCTTTTTTTCCAGATAATTCTCTATCACGATCATCTGTACGCGGTGTGCAATGAGACAAGTCAAACAGTCTGTGTAACTGTACATACTCAACCCGATTGTAAAAAGAAAAAAACGTAGAAGACAGAAGCCATGTTGAACTGTTAGAGGAATGTAAATTTTGTGTACAGTTGTCTTTCTTTTTTTTTTACTTAATGTAAACTAACAGGCCTCACGATATTAACAGAAGACCTTAAAGTGATATTACTTTCACTTTGTGTTTTTATGTTTACATGTCACAAGGGATGTTCAGATTATTTAGTATTTCTTTATGTGAAACACAGGTGAGAGTATGATTTGAACATTTGATATGAAAAACTTGTTGAATTGATTAAAAAAAACACTGTACAAACCCTAAAAGCAACTTTGATGTGTGAAATACACGTTTAAAAGTTTAGTAATGAGCTTTCGCCCCATGTGGTAAACAATATTTTTTTTACTTGAAGGATGTCACAGTGTAGCAGCCCCCCAAGTTAACGCTGGAGCTTACAATGCGTTTTGCAGGATTTAGTGATGTGCATTTAACAAAAGCCATCGCTCACACAGTCTGAAAAATTGAAAGGTCATTATCTAGAAAATGTGAGCATAGTTTATCTTTTTTTCGAGTCAGGTCGCTTTTCACCTTCAAGATAAAGAAATTTTTTTTCACATGGTTACAATCAAGACACCACCATCTCTTTTAACGTAAAACGTGGACAGCCATACATGTTTAAGGTCTAATTTCCCGCTGCGTTTTACAGTTTTTCCACCAGGGGGCAACACCAAAATTACATTACCAAAGTGCAAACCGCAGGCCAAACTCAGGCATGAGGGATGCTTGTTTAAAGCGTAATGTAATAGCGCAACCTGGCCGTTTGTGATTGTGTTACAGGAGCGAGTTAATCACCTGCAGTGGATCAGATTTGGTAACCCAAGCTACGAGATTAAATAACTGAAAAATATGAGCCAAAACCGGGGAGGCGGCCGAAAGACATTACTGCCGCATGAGAAACACAATTGCACTTTTTTTTTATTCGTAGAGAAGTTGTTGACCCCGCATCTTTACAGCTGGACAGGGCAAGGTAGGCAAGGAGTAGACTGTGCGCCTGCCTGCAGCGAACACACACGCGTTGTGTAAAACAGTTATCAGGCTGTCCTTTCTTTTTCTTAAAAAAAACCCAAACCTATTTGTATCAACACGTTTCCTCGGGAGCTGCGCCATGCAAGGGCAATGATCTGCTTATCGTGAACGTGCGTGTTGGCAGGGCTACTTCTTTTATTTCTGCAGGCCAGGTTTGAAATAGCAGACCTTTTGGTGTGGCCTCTCCCGGCATCGCATCATCACACCCGTTTTCTCTCTGCACCTGGCAGAGCCGCGCCAGTCCCCACGAGGACAGAGAGGAATTTCACACTAATCTAATATCCTCGCCACATTACTCATTTGGGCAGTCTTCCTGACTTCCAGCGCATTTCCTCATCCCGGTTCCTGACTGGTGTCAGATCCTGCATCTTCTGGGCCTCTGAGATTCGAGGGCTTTATATAGTTTAATTCTGGCGTCTGGTGTTTTTTGCTGTGATGAAAATTCGCCCAGGAAAAATATTATACGTACGGAAGAGGTCAAAACCATTAGTGGCGTCATTGATGAGTTGATCATCAGCAAGCAAGTATTTTGAAAATGTATCAGTTGTTTGTCAATTTTCAAGCAAAACCTCCAAACATTCTCCGCTTTGTTTCTTAATGTAATGATTTGCTGCTTTTCATTTTCTTATACGTTATATACAGTATTACACTGAATGTCATCCTAGTGGTTTTGGCAACACAATCTGTGATTGATTTGTTTCTATTGAAATTGGTTGTTAGTTGCTGCCTTGATGTATTGTGTCGTAGCCGCTCTCTGGTTTTATTGGCCTGGAGTGCTGAGAACCCACCCGTTAACAGCTGTCACTCCGTAGGAACAATCGCTCAGTATGGTACGAGTCATTCATGGAAATTAAGGAGCAGCGATTGAAAAAGCATCTCACGCATTTTGGCCCAGTGTTCGGCTCGAGCATTTAGAGGAGACCTTGGCCTCTGTCGTGCTGACCTTTCGGGGGAGCGCTCGTTTTCTGTCCTCCCCTAAAACCGCGCGCCGTTAATATGTCATAAGTGGGACAAGGGCTGGAGAAAGATAAACGTGTTTCTCCGCAGAGCCGGTGGGACGCTGGTGGGACATTTCCACACGGTGTCACTGCAGCACCGATTGCTGTGGGAGCCGTCTCGTTCCCAAAATGACCTCTGGTGTGATTTATAGGTGATTTGTGATGGTCTGAGCTTTCCAGACTGCTGGTCACACCAGAGGTCATTTTGCAAATGATAGTCTGTTATAAAGATTAGACCCTTATTCCCCAATAAGTAATGTGCATATGACCTCAGTCGTACATTCGACTGAAACTGCATCTTGGCCCTATCAAAAAATGAAGAATATGAATATTTGAATTATTTATTTCTAATTTTACTCCACCTGTATGTGAGGTTAAGAAGAGTTAAACGTTTGCATTGGCTTATTTTTGTGCTCATTGACGCTGAACACTGTAGGATGAAGCGGCAGAAGTCCAAAAACACCCCCTACCCACAGTCAAACACGTGCTAAGGTGTGCTTGTTTTTGAAGAAAACTGTTTAACTACTATCAACAAGTGCCTGTGTTTTTTATTTTTCTTATCTCTTCAAGACACACATCACCGACAACGCAGGCATCTCCTCCTCCTCCTCCCTCCCTCCCTCCCTCCCTCCCTGCCCCCAACCCCAGACCAGAGCCGCTGACCTGGTAACACACACACAGCCATATGGTATGGCCGGGACGAGACTCCATCCAGTAATTAGGGGGATGGTGCCGGACACTCAGCTGCGCTGCGGTGGAGGTCGAGCAGCGTGATTCGCCCTCTCTCCCGGGCATCATCATCTGGTTCGTCCAAATTCGCAGGTATGTATTTTTGAAGGACGGTGCGGTGACATGACTGGAAGGAAAAGGCGAGCTGTGTTGTCATCCTCCCGTGCGCTCATTGTTCTTAAGCAGGCGGATTGTTTGTTGTGGTCTCGACGCACACTGGCTACGTTTGGGGAGTACACAGAGGTCTCTGCAAATAAACAGACTGTCACACATAAACACACATGCACAGCCTTTTTTTTTTTTTTTACCTCTGCCCCCCTCCGTCTGCCTTTATCTTTTGAGCCTTTATCTCTTCTGTGCAGTAATGTTTCAGTTTTGACACAGAAGACTGTGACTTTAAATGACTGTGCTGGATATTACAAGTGCCTCTTTTCATCAATATATTAATCAAGCAAAGAGATTAGTTTGGATAAAATAAAAGATTCAGACACTGTGGCATATCGCGCTTTGGCACAGCGTTGCAGCAGCAGCTATTCTGCCAGATTTCTGGTGGTTCGCGTCATGGCTTTATGCACAGCTCTTGAGCATTTGACTCGGTAGATTTTGAAATTCAGTCTTTCGCCAGTGGAGCATTTGGCGTTTTCTGTTTACGGCGCAGAGAGCTCGGCCACTGCTGTCTGTCGCTGCCTCAACCTCTCTCTGACAAGGAGCTGAGAAGGGGGGAGGAGAGAGAGAGAGAGAGGCTGAGCAGAGCTGTCGTGTGTGTGTGTGTGTGTATGTGAGAGAGAGAGAGAGAGAGAGAGAGAGGAGGAGGAGAAAGAGGGGGTTGGCTTTAGTGTGATGTGAATGGAATAGAATCAGCGCGAGAGGGAGAAAGAGGGAGGAGAACAGCACAAATCAACCTGCCTCTTGACTTAAACAACGGAATAGAGGAGCCGGTAGACACAGAGATCGGGAAGTGTGTGTGTGTGTGTGTGTGTGTGTGTGTCTGCGTTTTGGGTCCGTGCTTCATTTTATTTTTGGAGAGAGGAAGAGAGAACAGCGGACAGGAGGAACTGAAGGAGGAGGGAAAGAGCCTCACCGTGGAGATAGATAGCAGAAAAATGCTGTCATGGGGAGAGAAGGGGAGGGAGTCGGCAGAGAGGAACAGGATGAAACAAGGCAGGGTCGAGCAGAGCTGAAATGTGGAGGTAAGCCTTTTTCTTTCTGTATCGAGATTACGGAGAATTCACCTTCCAGTCCCCCCCACCCCCCACCCCACCCCCCAACCCCCACCCTGTGTCCTCTTTCTGATGGTAATGACTTCAGATGGATGGCTCTGCACACCGTGTGTGCCACATACCTCTGTACAGGCATGCATATGTCGCACAATCGAACCACAGTGTATGAGAGCGATAGAGGATGTGAAAATAATGGCTTGGTATTATTTTCATCATCCAGCTTGCCCCCCACCCCCCCGCCTCTCTGCCCATTGTATTGTTGGCAGCTCTTTAAAAATGCATTTTACTCAGTGAGCTAACGTGCTTGGTACATACCATTTGCACACGACATTTTAGGTTTAAATCCGGCTTGCAACCTTTGTCGCATTTCACCCGCACCTCCCCACCATCCCCCCGCCTCCTCCCCCTGCCTCCCCTTCTCACCCCCCCCCTCACCCCCTCCATTCCACATCATCTTTCCTGTCTCCCCTTCCATTGTGCACTCTCCAGCCGGTCAGGACTGTCTTTAAAAACAGTGTTATGACATTGTCAAGAAGCCGCTGAGAAACCCTGCTGTGGAGCGCTTGTGGCTGCAGGACTCAGAGACGAGGGCAAGGTGGAGGGAGGAGGAGAGGGGGTGATGGGGGGTGGGGGGGGTGGATGGATGGATGGAGGGACACAGAGAATGAAATAGAGACAGAGGAAAAAGGAGATGCAGGGACAAAAAGAGGGGCAGGATTTATTGTAGATACATATTTTTTAAAAAGCCACCATTACTGTTGGTGTGTGCAGGGGATTTGTGTGAATAAAGAGGATTGTAACTCTACTGCATGTGCACAGACAATGATGGAATGGAGAACCACAACCGGAATTGGGGTGTTGTTTTCAAGGTGGCACAGAAAATGAGGGATGCGGGAGTAAGGCCCCCCCCACACACACACACTCACCTTCCTCACCTTCCTCACCCACCTCACCACCCCCTATCTACATTCGGAAGGGGGCTGTGTGTTTAGGAGACGTTTGTGCTTCAGGGGCTGGATAAGGGCTGCTGAGGGGAAAGAAAGGCAGAGATGGAGAGAGCTGTTGGGGGGGTAGGGGGTGGACGGGGGGTGGGCTGGGGGGGGGGGGTGGAAGCAGCAGAAGCAGCAGAAGCAGCAGCTTACATAAGCCAGTGCACTCAAAGGACAGGCCATTTAATTTACATTGAGCCGCATGGTTCCTCATGCAATGTGGTATTCACCGTGGTTGACATTAGCATCTTAAATGATAAAATGCAGTCGGACCTGACATGATGGAAGGGAGGATGTGTGAGGACCGAATGTGACTTGATGGCAGTGTGTTTGTGTGAGACCAGTGGCAGGGTGTGATGTTTTTCATCAGGGTCAACTTCTAATGTGATGTAGTTCGGCGCCTGTATGTAATGAAAATCCATTACCTACAGTTGTTCTTTACAGTAAAATGATAAGCATGTCTGCATGAAGCACGCTTAAATAGCGGCGCGAACAGTATGGAGCCTGTTCCTGCTCAACTCGGCCGCTTGTCGACTTTTATTCTGCTGCACTGCTTTCACAGGGTTCTGCTATATAAAGAGGGCAAAATCCTCAGTCATGGACAAACAGTAAAAAAGTGAGAAGCGGTTCCTAAATGCAGAGTGCACATGTGTTATGTGATGCGGCAGGTGCACAGATCCAAAATTATTTTAAAAGCTTACTAATACCAGAATAACCCAAGCTGCCGTGAGGCATCATGCTCAGTGATTTTGCTTTGCTCGCCATAAAAACTTAATGTTCGATTTTTGTTTTGCTTAAAGAAATGCTTTATTGATTGCTCTCTCTGCAGAAGACACATTCTTTAAGTCAAACTGATGAAAATTTACTGTATTGGTGAAATGGTTTAGCAATTTATGCCAGTTGGTTTTCATTATTTCCCATAATTGAATCACCTCCCCCAGTCATTTGTATGACAATTACATGTCTGCCCGCTATTACCTTGTATGTGATGAGAGACACTCGGATTAGGTAGCTAACAGTTATTTTTATTTCTTGTTAATCTGTGGCTCGCTTTCTCATTTGATCAATTTTATCAGTTGTTTAGTGAAAAATCACAATCTCACACTGCAGAAAGTGACATATTCACACCCCTTTTTTTGTCCAACCAACAAGTTTAAACCCAGAGATATTAACTTTACTGTCACAGAAAGCAAAGCTCATCACATTTGACAAGCTAGAACAGTCGGGCATGTTTTCTTGATGACTTACTTGAGTGATTAATCTATTATCAAAAAAATGTTGCAATCAATTAATTGACTAATGAGTTCCAGTTTTGGATACTCTGATTGCGAGCGCATGTTGCAGTCACTTGACACTTGATGTTCGGTCCTCATGGAGATACTCGGTCTGTTGCCGTTCGGTCCAGCAGTAGCTGAGCTGGAGGCAACGCGGTCATTTGACACGTTTATTATGTGAAGCTTCTGAAACAAATCCAGAGTTTTTGTTGCTGAAGGTCAGAGATGGACCATGAGCGAAAATAGCGTCCATGCATAAGGGCTCTATTGTTCTTCTCAGCACAGTAGTGTGCAACCTTTTGGTGTTTTTTTCCTAAGAGAGAGGTTTCCTCTGTGGGACACGTGCTGCTCCAGGTTGGGCAGGACGGGAGAGGAGACTCTTGAATCGATCGGCCTACTTTTCTTTCCTGCACCAAACAAGAGCCGACAGAGCTTGACTGTATATACGTGAGTCACGTCGTGGATTCAGATGTCGTTCTCAGTCGTTATTGTGCAACAGAGAGGCCGAGCCATTAAAATAATCCTAAGTGCTCCCTCGGTCGCTGTTCATGCCAGCAGTAACCATCATCGTGGTAGTGAAACCAAATCATGTTAAGATACAAAGAACTGCAGGAGACAGCTGTGTTATCATTGTTTGTCTTTTGTAAATTCTGGTGCAAAAGTGAATAACCTTTGTGTTCTTTGCACTGAATAATGATGATGACAGGCTGTTAGCAGCCACACACAGTTGCGCAGTACAACTGAGTCACTGTCACGGCCGGTAGATCCGGGCTAATATCGTCTGAAGTCGCTTGTCTCCCAGGATTTCAGCTTTAGCTCACCTTGTTTGTCCTGTTTCTGAACAGACTGATACTAAAATAACTCCCCATCCACGGAGCATCGGCTTCAGCAAACAGCTGACAACAGTCAACAATCTGCAGTTTTAAATGCAACATTTGTTGTTTCTGAAGGTGCCTTTAGTTTGCACTGCGTTACACAAGGGAGTCCTAATGCGTGTGTTTGAGCAAAGAGTTGTCCAAAATGTAGCACAGATCAGGGACTCACAGTGACTTCGATCTGTTTCTGCACTCAGCCATGGAGATTTAGATGAACACGTTGAAAGGTTACCAGGCAGACTTTGTTCTGCTCTGAGTCAGCATCATATCATTCCCCTCGTTTGGAGGCATTTTGCATGGCTACACCCAAGCGAGCTCTATGTGGTGGCTCAGGGAGGAAGGCAGTTGGACAGGCGGAGTTTTCTCCCTGTTCGATGGCAGGATGCCGGCAGTGTAAGCCACTGGGTGGATCCTCTTAGCTTGTGCATGGTTGTCACCTGGCCCCTGTTGGCCGGTCGTCTTAAAGGAAGATCAACCTCATTGGTTTTGTCCAAGGCCGTTGGCCTTTTGTAGCCACCTGGGGGTCCTTTGGACAGTTAAGAAAGAGCAAAAGAAATGTAAGATAGTGACTTACTCAGAATTTTGGACAAAAATGGATTGCAGAGTCCAGATAGCTTTTAAAATGTCCTTGTCTACAATATAATTAATTATCATATTAATATGAACATTGGCTGTTCAAGTTTGAGGTCGAACAAGTGCAAGTACACCGATGATGAATGTTGTTTCAGACCTGCTTGCATAAATGATGTTGTAATAGTTTGGATAGTCATCATAAGAGGGAGAGCGAGAAACCGCGCCAGGCACAGCTAACAACAAAAACCTGATGTAATAGTCCTAAAATATGTGGAAGCTGCTGTCTTTGTGAGACAGATTTATGTAAGCATCTGTTGTGAATACTTATGTTTCTGTCTTCTATATTTATACAAGTCACATAATTTAAAAAAGAACTCCTCATACTGTACCATGTTCACATTTAAAATGCTTCCTTTATAAAAAATATTGAAGCCAATTCACAATGCCCCTCTCAGTTATGTCATACATACATTAAATCATGATGCGGTGCAGTGGCTCTTTGTCATTGTTCCCGTTGCTGTTACAGGCAAAGTGCACTCAGGGGTATTCAGAGCCACTGAAAGCTGCCCAGGACCAACCACTCATCTTCACACCATGTCGTTTCATCGCCATGCTTGGTGGACAGAGATCAGAAAGGACAGAAAAGATCTCTCGCTGAGAGGAGTGTAAAAATACCCTTGTGAAGAATATCCTAATTTGGGCTAAATATGTGAGATTATCAATGTTTTTATTTCCGGGGGCATCTTTGTTCTTACACAACTGCGAGGGAGAAGTTGCATTTACAGTGGCGTGGCTAATAAAGAAGTGAGAGGAGAGAGCAGTTTGTGCAGATACCTTGCAGTCCTGCGTTGTCTGTCTACCTAGGGACAAACAGCCTCTGCACACAGGAAATTGACAAAAAAGATGTAACCTCAGTGCCACAGAAAGGAAGAGGGCTTGAGGGGGTGCCTCACGTTTACTTTGAAATGAAGTTATGCCACACTTTCTGTTATTCTTGGCCATTTTCATTGATGTGACTTGCAGTCAGAGCACTGAGAAAAAAAAATTTGTGGCACAAATTATAGTAATGTTGGCCCCAGGCTGAGAAACTTTAAAATTGAGCGGGTTATGTCTGTAATGGCTCAGTGAATCATTTCATGCAAGCATTAGTGCACTGGCACTCACAGGATTAGCAGGATGCATGGCAGACTCCTGGTGACATGCCGTGTTTTCATTCACAAGCGTGGAAACGGCTATCTGGATCATAGCAAGCACGTCGGCGCACGAGCTGTTCCTTTTCGTGTCGGTCAGAATTTGCAGTGCTGCTGGTGTGAATGACACAAGCCCACCAGGCAGAAAAGTGTGCCTGCAGTGTGCAGGTGTTCGGGAAACCCCTGAAAATATTTACTGCTTATACTGCAGGTGTGTGGTGCTGCAGGAAAGCAGAAAGCATTGCTGGTCGCGATCGGCACATAATTACACCATTGACTTTACAAAAGCCTGCACTGTGAGAGTCAACAAGAGACAGTAGTCTAATTTTTCAAATTAATGATGGCAATTTGTGTCCGCTGAGATCATAACGGACACAGACCAAACTAGTGAGGCTTGCAGGTTTAATGGCAGCCATCTAGAGGTGGCATTTCCTCGCTGCTCATGTCATAAGCAACACTTATTGAGAGCAACTGAAGGCAGCTTTTGGGAGATGTGCTCCTATAAACAAGAGAAACGGGGATCAGTTCGGTTGCCACGCGGCCCTGCAGGATTTTCATGGGCAGCCGGCTGCATTTCAGTGGGCTGAATAGCGAGGACGGTGAGGAAGCGGAGGAGGTCAGCGTCTCTTCCTTTGAAAGTAGACACGGTAACAGTTCAGGGTGCTAATAAAGCAATATTGAGCAATCTCTTTTCCTCTGCCTCAGAGCTGCTTACACAGATGACGGAGGGATAACAGTGAACCGTTGAGCTCAACATAATAGATACAGTCATGAAGCTGAGGGCCAGTTCCTTTCCCTGTCACACGCCCACACACACACACACACATACACACGCACACACGACGGTCGTAGAGAGACAGCTGCGCTTCCTGTCACTGTGAAGCCAGTGTGTCACATCTTTATGGCGCGGACACTGTTTTATGGAGTCAGCAAAGGCGCACAAGAACACACATCTCTCACATTTATGTCTGAAGTCGGTCTGCCCGTCCCTCTCTCTGAAAGGTGTATTTTCAGATACACAGGAAGTGGCAGTGTACACTATTGATGTCATGGCAAATAACATGTCAAACAATAGTTTGAGTTCAGTACTATTGTACTTTTATCGCAGCAGAACAGCACGTAGGTACAGTAGCGCCTAAAATTCTATTTTTGTTTGCTTGACTTTTAGGTTGTACTATTTATTACAAGAGGAAGTTAGAGTTTTATTATGAACAATACTATAGAAAGAGCTTTTCAGAGCATACTTCCTCTTTGTATTTATTGAAAGAGGTTCACTGTTGCTTACAAAAAACCAACAAAACTATGTCTATGTGCTTTGGTACATGCAGATTCTTTGCTCTGACACCTCCACTACTTTAGCACCCTGTTGTCTTAATAAAACCCCTTTTTCTTACAAAAGCAGCCAAAGGCCAAAAGGCACACATTTGATGACCTCAACTGCACTGGTTTACTGTAAGACATGCATGCGCAAAGACGTCAGACACAGACTCGTATATAAATCATAACAAGTTGGCTCAAGTTTGTGTGCGTATGTCTGTCTGGATCCCCGATGGCTTGAGAGTGGACAAGGGAGCAACCAACCAATGAATAATTAACGTCTTGGTAACCCTCGCCCCCTTTCGCCCAGCCTCATTAATAATGTATGACGCAGAAGATTTATTTTCAATTTTTGAAGGACACGTTTAAAGGAGGGCAGCTCACCTTGAAATTAAAGTTATTTGTCTGTGTGTGTGTTTTGTGTGTTTGGAGATGATGCTTTATCCTACTGTAAAGCCTGGGGGGAGGTTTGACCTCTACATACAACCATGCAACATTGCCATACAGCAGAGCTGACCCAGACAAAGGCAGTATTTTACTGACCCTTTTTGCTGATTGGTCCTTTTGCAGGAAAAGGCATTTCTCTTTTCCACTAGTTGAAATATTTTCCTCTCCAGACTTTTTGTGAAATGGAACAAGACATTTTTTTTCTCAGACAACACAATAAAACATGTTTGGTGGGGAAACCCTAATGTCCCTCAATCCTTAAAGGGCCCAGTAAGCATCAGCACTCTGTAAGATAACAAAAGAACAGCAAAAGAGGACAGGTGTAGCGACTGCTTTTATATTTTCTGTGTTGCCATGCACCAGTCGTCACATTTGGAGGAAGTAACAGTTTGTGCATTTGCTTCATTCTTATCTGTTATCATCACCTCCAAGTACTGTGAAAACATGATTAAAGCAAGAATTCAAAAAAAAGGAGCAGTCAGACTCCACAGGTGATGATACATGCATTATAGATGGTAGGCAAAAAAGGTGTGGAGAATTGCTGGCACAGCAGGGAAATGAATGATCATCAATGATAGGATCAATCCTTGGGTTATTATCATACCTCCTGGCAAGAGTATCATTATATAGTAGCAGAATTTTTTTGCCACCTTGACAGTCAGTCTCTTTTATTAAATCGGCCCATTGAGCAAAAGGTACCCGGGATGCTGGCTTATGTGTCTTTGGGGACCAGTAGTGCAGATTGACGTTTGTAAACTGTTTGAATGAAAAAGGCAGATAAAAAGACATTACAAAGAGAGTGCTGCAGTGCCATCCACTTAACAGCCCCTCGATTTGGCCCAGTTCGCTGTCCGCATTGTGGCGAAGGGGAGGGTGGGGTTGGTGGGGATGATTGAGGATGCCTTGAGAGAGTGGTGGGCATTGGAATTAACTCACTGAATCGGATCCAGCCACATTAATGCGCATTTACTCTCTCAAAAACACTGCAGCCGGCTCAGTTCAGAGCCACGTGTTCGGCAGGAAAGCGGGGACGCAACCTGATCTCAAATGTAACAGCGTTGCGAGGGATCAATAATGAGAGTGAGCCTGAGCCTGGCTTTAAATTTCCCCAAATCAATCACTATTAGGGAGTTGATTTAGACCTTGCGGTTGAGAAATCAACGAGGCAGCTTTTAACTTTAAAGATAGATGCTGACACTCAAACAGCTGACCCGGATGCCGTGAAGCTGAACATTAAAAAGATTTTCCAAAATGATGCCTGAGCTAAACGAGGTGCAGTAACATGCATGCTGCTGGATGTTTGTGTTAGCGCTGGCTTCTCCATCTCCGTCACTGTAATGTTGAGTCAGAGCACTCTTCTGCTTTGAAAGGCTGCTTGTGTAATATGTGCCGGCAGTGTGTTTCTCAAAACTGGTTAAATCAAAACAGTAAGTAACAGCAACTTGACAGTGATGTGGTAGACTTTATAAGGCTGCAGTAAGAGCACAACTTTGGCACTGGTCACATCTAATTGCTGCTAAGCTCCTAAGCCGATTTTCACAGCTTCACCTGAAGGGAAATCAGATCAAATCTCAATAGCCCACATTAAAATGCAATCTGGATTTTACCGCTAAATAGTTTGAGTGGCTGCACCGTCAGCATTAATTATGACACAAACAAATGAGTCATGTATAAGTTGACTTCAGTTACTGGCAGAACATCTCAGATACTGCTCATTCATGCTGCGGTGGGGTAACGCATATGCCATAGGTGTGGAAGTGTTGAGTAGAAACGATGACGACACCCATCCTCTCCGAGTTCAGATGTCAGTCGTCTCTTCCTGTTTCACAGGACGCAGACTTGCACGAGCGGGTGCAAAATAAGTCAAGCGGCCATGACTTCCCCAAAACGCTCTGCTTGTTTAATATGCCTCTCCTCTGAGCTCTGAGTCCACTTTGTGTCACGACGTTGTATGCCAGAGGCCCGTTAAGCTTGTGACAGGTTTAACTTAGAAGTGAAACTCTTTACTGTCGTCAGTTAAACCACATATGCACCCTGGACAGACGCTGGCTAAAAAGAACAAGGGGATTTTGTCCAAACAACAATATACAGAAATGATTGTGTTCACAGTGTCATTTCACATTTCCAAGGGTTTCAGACAAATTTTATCATTTGGTGATGTGGCACCAAAAAACCTAACACTGTCTAAAGCATCTGAAAACAGATTTTTCAGCACTAAAACTACTTTATCAAGACCATGCGAGCACAATGCTAAGATTATTGCTATCCACTGGCTGAGTTTTAAGATCTCAGATGTAGGATTAAACACTACTCTCTACATGCATAATTGAGTTTCTCTGGTACGGAGACTGGCTCTGGTACTGTGTGCGTGTGTGTGTGTTGGGTGGGTGGGGTGGGGGGGGGGGGCTGCAGAGGGCTGCAGCTTTCCAGTGGTCTCAGTGGATTCTCTGAATCTTTAAAAAGAAAATCCTGGAGAGCATTAGCAGCATGTCTGTGTCATCCCTTCTTGACTGATCCTGTGACCGAAGAGGGGTCACACATGGTTTCCTTCATGTCTCATGCGCTGACCAACAAGGACAAACTATTGCTGTATGGGTATAGACTTCCCTTTTCCACAGAAAGGCAAGCTAAGGGTGGCTGCTGCTTAATATTAGCTTAAAACAATTTCAGTAGCAGGACAAAGCAGAAGTCTTTTATGTTTTGGCTTTATGTACTATGTCCGAAAATGCTGAAACTGCACCATAGTCTGAGCCTTCTTATTTAGTACACCGTGACATCCAAACTGAAACTGTTCATGACACAAGAGTTAGATGTTGTGGTGTTGTGTCCTGTCCTGGAAACCAGCAAGACGCAGCATCATCAGACAAAAAGCCATGCACGCTTGCAATCAGAGCACAATCAGCTGTACTGAAAGCTTTTGAAAAAAGATCTTTCCATTGCTGTTTATTGTCTCAAGCCTCCATAATAACATTGAATTCTTCTTTTATTGCCACTCAGTCAGTCCTGCTGTTACAAAATGATCAATTTATGACCATATTAGGGTTTAAGACAAATTGATATAAGCTCATAACATTGTTCAGTGGGAAATATCCTGGGAAAACATCAAGCTGGTTATCAATATTTTATGTGTTTTTCTTTTCAAGGAAAGCAATGTGTTTGCATCAAGAGGCAGTTGTTTAAAATGATAGAGCGTCACTGGTTTGTGTTAGGAAAATGTACAGTGTGATGACGTTTAAACTGTCAGGCTCATGCATTCATAATTAACTGAAATTGAAGAAAACAGTTGGTTCCCAGGGACAGAGTACTTCAGTTCCTCTTCACTTTGTACTCCTCTGTAAGGTAGAGCATATCACACTTCTCTATGGCAATTTCTGTTCAAAGAGAGGTAACTTTTGAAGGAAACTGTAATGTATACCTTATATATTTGAGATATTAGTCTGGACTGGGTGAAGACTGGACACGTCAGAAAGGGTAAGAAAATGGCTTTTCAAACGCTTGTCTCCTTTCCTATGATTTTAACATTTTATCCTCCTATCCTTGACTGTGTTGCGTTTCATACCCTCAAGCAGTGGTAAGCACAGATGAAATATAACTTCATAACATAGTGCTAGATAGATGCTGAACCCCAGACAGATTATGTTCATGTGAATCATGCATTCTTGATCTAAGTTCTGTGCTGTTCCTCTAGAAATCTGGTTCAGAATCAGCCCTGACTTAATAAAAACACAGCAAAACCAGGAATATGAAGACTTCAGTTTTCTTTAATTAGCAGTAGTGTAGTGCCTTCTGACTCTTTTTGATCAGGTCTTGGAACGAAGGAACCACAGGAAATAATTAGGTACTAAAAGCTGTTTTTTTTAGATAAACATAGCACAACTGTATTTTCCCTCTGTACATATTAAGTTCATTTCATACTTGCCCACCACTTTTTTATCCTGCAGCCACTAAACCTGTTTAGATCTATGCATACAAACTGCATCTGATGAAGTACTGAGACATGAATGAACTTAAAATGAATCAGTCAACCAACAGTGTCCTGTGTCATGGAAGCCGGCAGTTAAATTATGACATCTCTCTGTTTTGTTTGTCCTTGCTGCCCCTTTGTAGTTTGCTGAGGAGTAAACAGCATGAACACAGCCACTGACCCAGATTTCATAAGACGTGGGCTCATCTCACAAGGGATGAAACCACATCACCTTCTGGGTAGAGTAAACAGGGTTTATTATAAATCACTGTTAGACTGGGTGCCACATTGAGAGCGAGAGTGGCACCAGAGCGGTTACCATGGAAACGAGGACTGATTCATGGGCTGGGGTCTCCAGAAGCTCAGTGATATGTGATTGTACAAAGGCAAGTGGGTGATAAGTGTCTAAGCTCAACCCTCACTATGTTGGTGGAGAGAAGGAGTTTCTAACCAACCCTGGAGGTTCGATGCTGGCACAACATGAAGGCAATCTGTGATTTTCGAAAAAAAAAAAAAAAAAAAAGAAAAGAACCTGCTGCCAATAATTTCCACTCCCACTTTGAGACAACAGAGAAAATTGATTGCTCACACACTTTTGCAAGGCATTGTGAGGCATGCAGATGATGCTGCACCTAATGATTGCAGACAGGCGTCGACAATCACCGATTGTGTCCGCGTGGATAACGATGTTTGAGATTGTTTGAGGGGCTTCCCAGAAGGAAACATGAGCAGGGTCTCAATATCAGCCGCCCTGGCACCATATAGACGGTGCATAGAGGCTGCTCTGTGTGAACCAATGCTTGTGTGTTAGATGAGAAACCACACGTGGCTGGAAATGTCTCAAGTTCTTCCGTGGGAATTGTGTGAGCTCGATGAGTCTGAGAATCATACCATGAAACTAAAATGCATGTTTATTTATGTAAATAGTTAATATTGCAACACAATTGTCTGAAATAATAATACTGACTGGTGGGAAATATCTCAAGATAGGGCTGTTGTCACAGAAGTGCTGTCTCAACATTTTCCTGTTGCCCATTCGATGGAGACTTTGAAATATTAATATGTCACACTGCTCAGGCAGTTGTTATCTTAAAGAAAAAGAGTGAAAAGTGAGAGCCTCAGGTCAAACACAATAGTCTATATATAAAAACATTTTTTTTAGTGCTCCAAAACAATGGTGTATGACACCACTGTTGTTGACTATAATGGGGAAAACACAACTCAAAGAAGGCAATGCTGAAAGTGATTAAATGCTGCATCAAACGATGTAAAAGAATGGCACATTACAAAGCCAAATATGAGCCTTTGTTTCTGTCTTCTTGAAGAGCAGACATAATCCACTTCAGTATTAACAAAACCCTGTGAGAGAAACTGGCTAAATCTGCATTACTTCCTGGACACAAACAGCTCCTCCAAGTGTCATCAAATGTTTCACAGATGATGTACGTGCGTGTTTACAACTTAACACGCATTAGCATATCTCAATGCACCCTTGACACTGCTGATAACCTCTGACTGTAAACAAAACAACTTCTGTATTCAGCCTGCCGCTTTTTAAAGGCTTGTCACAGAAAAATGATGAATGTTATGAAATGGAGAGAGTGTGGGAGCAGGCAAACAAAAGATTCTTGTGTTGTGCTAACTTTTCTGTATAGCAGTTTAATGTTTTGTGTATCTGTACATGGGGTGTGTGTGTGTGTGTGTGTGTGTGTGTGTGTGTGTGTGTGTGTGTGCGTGCGTGTGCGGGCGTGCGTGCGTGCGTGCGTGCGTGCGTGTGTGCGTGTGTGTGTGCGCGTGCCTGTGCATGCCTGCAACCTGGCAAGCTTTTCTGGTAGCAGCTCTGCACCACTGCACCTGCTCTTACGTCTGCAAGCACGAGAGAGGAGACGCATGTGAAACGGCTAGACAGGAAGAAGCCTCGCACCTTTTTGAGAGCAAGAAAAGGTTTCAACTTCAGTCTATCGACGTAAGTTTTGAGTTGATTGACGTCAGTTGTGGTCAAAGGTAGGGCATCAGAGACACATGATGACAGAGAGTGACTGATGTGTACCTGAAACAATATCCACTATGCTAATAAGTTACAATCAGGACTTGGACAAAAGGGGGAAGTGTGCTGCTTCATACTCTTTAGCACAAAGTTCTTGCCTTTAAAAAAACTCCCAACCTAATCACTGACTTACTAAAGATAAAATGGGTCTAAGCAGAGACTGTCCAGATTAACAGTGTTTTAAACACTTGTGCTGGATTAAAGTGTGAGTGTTCTCTATGTGAGACTCCACTCATTTCTTTTGTATGCTGGCACACTGTCAGTAAACCAGGAAGGCCCCCTCCCCTGTGTTAATACTGTCTATTGTGAGCATGTGCAGGGTGGATGTGGTGAGCACTGTGCCGCTATGGTGGAACTATTTAGGGAAACTTTGGAGCGGAAAGTGTGTAAAGGAAAGAATAATAATGAGAAGAAAACAGAGGTACATTACTCAACAATAAAACACACGTCAGATCTGCTTACTGCTCTACTGCTGGAATTCAATACTTGTTTATCAGAGCCATTCTTCGGCACAAAGTCTTTCTGTGCGCTCACTGACAAGCTGCTATAAAGCTTTCGATTGAGATAATAGCAGTGTGGGTGAACGGTTCAGAAAAAGATGCTCAAAAAGACATTTTTTCTCTCTTTTTTTCATACAGGAGGCCAGTGGACGAGAGCAAAAAGACTGAAGAGCGCGGGCGAATGGATGCCATGTCAGAGGGGCTGATACCGACGCCGTCTCTTCTGCACAGAGGACAGAGAGTCAGCCTCCAGTGATGATCTCTACATCCTTACTCCACAGGCAGGAGCATCCCGCAACTGGACTACCAGCAAAACACACATCTGCACACCTGGACGGACCCCCGCAACGAGAAACAGCGGCACATTCCCCTCAGGCTGTTTTCTGCACATTCGAGAACTCTCTGCATTGTGAATACAAAGTGTGGCACCTTGACGAGGGAGCTGTGAGAAAAAAAGTGTTGAGAAAATTTGACTATCTTAAGTGGTGTGAATGAAGACCATATTTGTTTGTTTCGCTCAGAGGGGTTTTCATTTTCACGCACAGCGCTCCCTTTTCACACCAGCGCCATAGAGACCAGTGCAGAAATTTAGCTGGGAGAGCAGCAAGCTCTGGACCAGAGTGGAGAAAGGATTGCTGAACTGGAGTGGGTTTCTCAGGCACCATGCAGTCAGACGACCTCTTCATCCGCAAGTTTCGCCGTCAGAATGTGCGGCCGCCTATCGCAACTGTCAGCTTGGACCCCAAACGGGAAGCAGGTGTCGTTGAGTGGCCACCCAGGAGGGACGGCGACGGGGTCGACGGCGACAGCCTCACTCCGAGTCGCGTGGGGCTGAACCTGAGGTCCGTGGGCCGCGGCCACATCATGCAGAGGAGTAACAGCGATGTAACCTTAGGAGACTTGGACTCCTCCGGGAAAGCTGGGG
The DNA here is from genome assembly GCA_016785225.1 of Psettodes erumei. Taxonomy (NCBI): domain Eukaryota; kingdom Metazoa; phylum Chordata; class Actinopteri; order Pleuronectiformes; family Psettodidae; genus Psettodes; species Psettodes erumei. The sequence continues at coordinate 2,289,086 of JAFBJZ010000411.1, forward strand.
GGAAGGCAACTCGGGCGGTCGGTGAGAAGGCGGGTGTGGGGGCTCAGGGTGACTCAGGTGTGCTGCTCCACAGGGAATACGGCAGCCTGTCCTCACTGGAGAGACAGACTCAAGCCCAGGAGCTGAGCACGGACGACCAGGGGCCCCTGAGTCCAAATGCCCTCCGCTTCAAAGACCCTTTCCTGCTTTTAGGACTGCAGGGCAACCCCCCAGAGCCAGATGGATTCTTTCGGGGGCTATCTGTTTCCACAGGAGACTCCCCAAAACCTGCCAAGCCACCGAAGCCTGAAGGTCTAAGTAAGAAGACCAAACCTGGGACCCCTCAGATCCCTCAACCAGGTCCGTATGACAACATCGGAGGCGGAGCCTGGGTGAGGAACTTTGCCCACTACGATGTTCAGAGCATCCTGTTTGACCTCACCGAGGCAGCCACCAACAGAGACAGCATCGGGCGGAAAAAGAACATCACCTCAGGGGCTTCGGCCGCCTCCCAGCTGCGCCCCCTCTCCCAGACAACCCCCTCTTCACCCGCACAGGGTGGGGGAGGCAACGGGGGCAACGCAGACGACCCCGAGCAGTCACTACTGCTGGACGAAGGGGATGGCAACGATAATGAGCTCCTGCTCAGCTGCCCCCATTTCCGCAACGAGACAGGGGGAGAAGAGCAGGTGGGTCTGGGTCGATCCCAGGGCCGGCGGGGACTCTGGCCGAGCCTGCGAACCCCCAACGACGCGGTGTCGGTCCTGGAGGAGCCAAGGGAGAGTCATGTCCAACAGCAGGGCAAGAGCAACTACTTCATAGAGCACGCAGATCTGGGGGCCCATTACTATCGCAAATATTTCTACATGAAAGGTACATGTGGTGCAAGTCCCCTTTTGTTTCTGCTGATTCTGTCTTTCTCAGTTAATGGAGAGAATATTATCACGGAGAGAAAAAAAAAAAAATCAATTTCTGTCCAGCTTAGCGAAAAGTGGAAGTACAATGTGGTGCTATTCAATGATTAAACAATCACCCTTCAACTCTTTATCAAGGTACAAAATCTATCTGATTTATCGTCGAATCATTTACAGACTGTGCAAAAATTATTAGGGAGGAGGGGCAGTTCAGCGAGGGTGGTCAGGGGAGATGTTTTTACCCTTCAGTGTCTGTTCATATTTTATTGCAGCCTTTGCTTTTTCACATTAATCTCAGCAGCTTCCTCTCTGTTCCCTGTTTGTTGAAAACATAAATCACTCCTGGGGAGGGTCTTGCTTTGTTTGTTTTTTAAGGATTGAAGATTCATCTCAACTCCACATCCCAGTAACTTGACCCAGTGCAGTGCTTCCCTTCTTGTTCTCCACCAGTTATAATCACCTGACTGTGCTTTCATCACAGAACACCAGAATTTCTTCGGCATGGACGATCGCCTCGGTCCAGTTGCCATCAGTTTCCGTCGAGAGGAGAAAGAAGGATCCAGTGGAGCTCAGTACAATTACAGAATCATCTTTCGCACCACGGAGGTAAGTTGGTGCTTGTCTCTCTCTCTCAAAGCGCTCTTCAGGTTCAGTGTGTGCAAAAATGGATTTGACTGGATGTGACAAACATGAACCCTCTCCTCAGATGAAAACACTGCGAGGCTCCATCTTGGAGGAGTCGGTGCCCTCTGCTGCTCGTCACACGACCCCCAGAGGCCTGTCCCCCAAGAGGCTGCTGGAGTTCATCATGCCTGAGCTGAACCTGCACTGCCTCCGCTTGGCCTCCAACTCCCCAAAGGTCCGGGACACCCTGCTGAAGCTGGACGAACAGGGGGTGAGAGTGGACACGTCTACTGGAACTCAAGACAACCGCATGTGTCAGACAGAAAGCTTTTCAGTTCATCTTAGGGCTTTTTTTGTTGCCAAGCGCCCTCAGAGCCAAGGCTTTGTGCTGAACGTCCTTGAGTTGATTAATGTGTCCAGCCCTCAAAAAGAATCAAAGAACTGGGATTAAAATGAAGAAAGGCAAGCAAATCTTTAAATTTGAGAAACTGCAAAAGAAAGACTTTCACAGATCTGGTTGATCGTCATTCACTTGAATAGAAACTATTTTTATGATTGCGCTGCAGAGGCTGCTGAACATTTAAACTCACCCACGACAGGCCCAGAGGTGGCTCTGGCTTTACTTTGGAGGATAACTAGTTCGTAAAAGCAACGAAAGACTTTGACAAAAGCTAAACAGCTGAGCAGCCTGAACTCTGTAAAAGCTGAAGGGGATTGATAGCGTCAATAATGTAATGCATGCTGTGGAGATGTGTAACATTTTACTACATACAAGTAGTGTCTGAGCTGTAAAATAAGATGTCAAAAGATGAGGGTACTTCATTATATGACAAGTATTTGGTAGTCTGACTGGTTCAGATGGTATAAATATTCTGATTTGCGGGATGGTGTGGATGATTTTAAATCCTTTGCTTCTCTGTCTTCTGATTTAGCTGAATTTCCAGCGAAAGGTTGGAGTGATGTACTGCCGGGCCGGTCAGAGCTCAGAGGAAGACATGTACAACAACGAGAGCTCCGGGCCGGCATTTGAGGAGTTCCTGGATCTGCTCGGGGAGCGGGTGCGGCTGAAGGGCTGGGAGAAATACCGAGCTCAGCTGGACAACAAGAGTGAGCCGAAAACACGCACCGCACCCCGATCTATTGGCTGCAGCTCACCTTGTCGCAGGACCATTATCTGAAGGGCATCAGTGTGCACCTCTGAGGGCCTCAGATAACTCCTATCTAGCCGCATGTAATCTGAGTAATGCCTGCGAATAAGCATAGTCGCTGCTGATTATCTCTGAGCTGTTTTCCCTTCAGTGGGCAGCAGGAAACAGCAGATAGGACAGATTTCACCCTGACTGTGACAGTTTCCATTCAGAATCGTTGTCTGATTTTGCTACACTTTGCTACCTGTCTGTCTCTTTGTGTGATGTGTGCATGTCTGTGTGTCTTGTACTCGTGCAGCGGACTCCACCGGGACCCATTCCCTCTACACGCGTTACCAGGACTATGAGATCATGTTTCACGTGTCCACCATGCTGCCCTACACAGCCAACAACACACAACAGGTACAAAGATACGATGCACAAGTTCCTTTTCCTCCCCTTTTGTGTTTCGTTTCGCCTCTATTCTTCCAACTCCGCAACATTGTCAGTACAACTTTGATTCCCCGTCTCTGTTCAGACTGTCATGCTTTGGGGAAACTCCTTGTGAAGGAGCTCTGCAACAAGCATGACATAAAAATCCTGCCCCCCAGTGTTCACTCCCACCATGAAGGTATTCACTGTCGCTTGTTCTCAGGGAGCCTCCCTGTTCAGCTGACTGTCACTTCTTCATTCACAGGCTGCGGTTTAAAGCCGTCTACTGTCATTTGCAAAGAAGCCAGACTTGACATACTGATACAGATTAATGTTTTTAATAAGATAAAATAGTGACAGAGGCTCGATGTCCCTCTTTAACCTCTCAGCTTCACGGTGGCTGCAGCTTAGGATTTGGCAACAGGTACTTCCCCCCGGGGTCTGTATTCAAACAAAATACAAACGGCTGACAAGTGTTTACACAAGGCTAGATACAGTAAATAATGTCGTCACAACATCACCATTGCATCCAACAATAAAATGCCACCACTGAGCTGGTAAAACAAAAATATTGATAGTGAAGAAATTGTCTCCTGGGTTATCTTTCTTCAAGAAAAAAAAATATTTTTGCTGTTTCTGAAAACCTTTTTTTTTTAAAGATTCTCGAGCTATAAAGCATGATAAGGCGTGGCTTGTTCTCTACTTAGTTCTTTTACCTCTCCAAAAAAATCTCTCTGAGATTATGTAATCGCTTGTATTTGTTTATCAGGATTGCGCAAAAATTTACGCAAAAATTTCATCACAGGTGGATCTTGGCCCAGTTTAGGGTTGATTCAATTTTAGGAGTGATTTAGATCAGTATATGGATTGCGAAATTTTTTCTTCATTCTTCATTATTGTCAGTTGTCTCCGTAAATGCAGACAGATTTGAAATAAGCTGGGCAACCTGATAACCATACGGTTAGGAGGCATGCCACATGTGCTTAAGCTCCTGAGCAGCATCTCCCCGATTTGACCCCCTGCTGATGGGACCAGAAGTTGATCCAAATTCTCCTTTGGTTTTGGGGGAGATGTTCAGCCCTTATTTCATAAAATTCTCTGGATGTCTTCATTTTGTCTCGTCAGTTGCTGAGGAAGCGACACATCGGAAACGACATCGTGACAATCGTTTTCCAGGAGCCGGGCGCACTGCCCTTCACTCCGAAGTCCATCCGCTCCCATTTCCAACACGTTTTCATCATCGTTCAGGTCCATGAACCCTGCACTGACAATACCTATTACAGGTATGATATGATCCTATCTGTTACACCTACAGGAAAAGGCCATTGCTGATGCTCAGTAATTTAATTTAACTTTGTTTATCCCCCTTTCTATTGATTTCCCTTATTTTATAGACTGCGTTTTGTTGAGATGATAAATTCATGGCAACTCTTTGCATATGTATATAGTTGCAATGTATGTATGTAGAAACAAATCTGTATACCACTGCAGAAGATCCAGTTTAAATGTTTGTAATTCTGGAGAGTAACCACATGACACTCTGTAGCACTGAAAACAAGACACAGATCGAATGTATCCGCTGTACCCTCTCTCTTACTCTGTCATTCCTCTTTTTGTCTCCCCTTCTCAGGGTGGCTGTGACACGCTCTAAAGACATCCCATTATTTGGCCCGTTGTTCCCCAAGGGCGCCCGATTCCCTCGCTCACCCGCCTTCAGAGACTTCCTCCTGGCAAAGGCAGTGAATGCTGAAAATGCTGCGGAGAAGTCAGAGAAGTTCCGCTCCATGGCCACACGCACGCGGCAGGAATACCTGAAGGACCTGGCCGAAAACTACGTGACCACAACACCCATTGACTCCTCCACCAAGTTCCCGCTTCTCTCTCTGGGAGGCAAGCGCAAAGACAAACTGAAGGGCGCCAAAGGTGCGGAGTTGCACAGTGCCGGGGCACTGGTCTGGGCTGTGATGGTCTACAGCGGAGATGAAGGGGAGGCAGGAGAGCACAAACTCCCGTGTCTGCTCGGGGTGTCGGCGGAGTCGGTGGTGCTCATCGAGAGGTGCACGCGCAGGGTGGTGTTTAACTGTTCCTGCCGAGATGTCATTGGCTGGAAAGCGGTGACAGAGAGTAAGGAGGGGGGGCCTTGCCTGGATATCTTCTATGAACGCGGGGAGTCGGTGTCGATCAGTGTGATGGAGAGCCAGGCGGAGGACATACGAGAGGTGGTGCAGAGGCTTGAGGTGGGTGACCATGGCCCGGTTGAAAATTTAGCATTGAGAGGTGTATGTCTTCCTGAATTGCTTCATCCCTCTCTGCACATTTGCAGCTGGTTACGCGGGGCTGCGAGGCGCTGGAGGTCACGCCCCTGCGCGACGGGGTGGGCCAGCCGGGCTTCCTGATGAACGAGGAGGGCTTCGTGACGGAGCTGCAGCGGTTCTGCTACGCTGAGAGCGGAGGACTGCAGCTGTGGGCTCGTGTGGTGCGGCTGTGTGGACACTCGCTGGTTCACCTGAGCCCCGAGGAGAGGACCAGGCTGCTGCGCACTGCGCACAAGATCCACATCACGGTCATACCTCCGGACGAGAACGGCAAGCCTCGCAGGTGGGTGAGGCTGTGGATGGAAGGGGGGGGACACTAACGAGGGCACGTCTGGGTCAGCGGACACAGGGTGAGCGCAGGGAAGGGGCTCATGGGTATAAAGCAAGCAGCAGAATTTGAAGAGTGGTCCCAGTGAGAGGGTGAGAGAGAGGCTGACAACAAATAAAGAGGAGGGGTGAGTGGGACAAGTCAGTTCAGAAAAACAAGAGAGGGGCCACTTTGGGGTCACAGCTCATTCTGCTGCTAATAGTGGCCTGCAGTAAGTGTCACATCAGCTGGCTAACAACCAATCAATTGCTCTGATGATGTGTATTCACCCTGGCACAGGCTGTTTCCACTTTTAAGCCGCATGCTTTCCTTTTAGCTGACAGACAGAAAGACTATTTAAAATACGGTAAATAAAAGCAATATTAAACCAGGCACCTCTGCAGCTCTCAGTTAAATAAAACACTGCACAGCTGGCAGCAGAAGCATCCTCAGAGAAACCCCCCAGGTTTATTTATGCATCAATCCTGAAATGCTTGTTCTGTGACACCAAAGCTCAAATTGTCGCATAGATGTCACCGTGCTTGAAAAGAAGTTGAAGCTCTGTGATTTCAAAGGAATATAACAGAAGCTTAGACAAATATAGTGCTTTCTTTTCCATTTCAATCATGGTTTTTGGCTTCTGGATTATTTTTTATGACTCAACAGTGAAACGAGAAGCTGGGCGGAAAAATAGAAGCGTGAGGGTTTTTTTTTTTCTTACTGAGTATGTTGTTGTTTTATGTTCTGCAGAAGTTTCTCTGAGCTGTATCAGAAAGCCATCAAAGATGCAGAGTGTAAGCCTGGCGAAGATCAGTCAGGAGAGGCCTGGGTGCTGGACGAGAGGGAAGAAGACGAGGATGAGGAGGAGGCAAAGGAGGAAGGGCTGAAGGCGGACAGGGCCAACGAAGCGGACGCGATGGAGGTGCAGGTGGAGGCCGACGAGGTTGAAGAGTGGCCGTCTGGCAAAGGGCAAAGCGAGAGAGGCCACGACTCGCTCCTCGCGCTGCCCAGCCTGCCTTTGTTACGGGCCACATCTCTGCAGGACCAACCGGCCAATCAGAACCAGGAGGCCAGCGCCTCGCAGCTCACGCGCAGCTACTCCTTGGAGAGACAGCCATCCTACAGTGACAAGTGTGATGGGTGAGTGTTGCCAAAGCCAACGCCCTCACTCATTTAAGCTGCCATGCAAGTGTTAGAGAAAAAACAGTTTCATGTAGACAACAAGAAATGTAGATGTAATCTCGTTGAAATAATCTGTCTTGATACATCTGCAAATGGGTATCAGCTCATCCAACACAGTTGCAGTTGTCCTCTAACTGAAACGGACGGGTGCTCAGGAGTGTAGATTATTTTTGAGGTTTTTCCCTCTTTTTCAGATCAGCAATTAGTTGACAGTAAGTTGAGTAAAAGAGATGCACATTTGTTTCCCTTTGTTCCCACAATGTCTGCAGTGACAGTCACAAGAGTGGTTGCCGAATAATAAGCTCAAAGAAGAGAGAAAAACCCTATGTGTAAAAGCAGCATGGCATTTATGTGTGTGTGTGTGTGCCTGGCATATCATTTTAAGCACACTCCAAATAAAAAGTCACATCAGCTTGAAGAGGACTTAAAGGAAATATTCATGAGGATGATATTGAACTCTGTTCCTCGCTCAAATGAATTTGACTGCTTTTTATTGTAGTGCAAAGCAGAGCTGAATAATTTGGCCTAGCTGCATCAGATCTGATTTTTTTGATAGATGATTTTGTGATTGCAGGATAGCAATCAAGCCAAACTCTAAGCCGTCCTGGAGATTACTTTTCCAAGTGCTCTAGTTTCTGTTTTGACCCTGGACTGGATAAAAAAAATGTCACGGAACATCAACAGCAGATTTGCTTTGTTTTTTTCCCCTCTACCACCAACACCACCGCTGTTGTCGCATCTCTCCCTCCCTCTTCGTGGCGCACAGGCACTTCTATGATAATGTGGGGCTGAGGGTGGAACATCAGATCTACGAAAATGCTGGGGAGCTGAGGGACGCCACGCCTGATCTGATCCTGGCCGTCAAACCCAAGGTTCCGCTGGAGGACGAGCAGGTGAAAGGCTGAGACGAGAGGACGTCTGAGCGGTTTCTCCCCAGCACTCCAACCCCTGTCTGACAGTGTCGTTTCCGCTTTATCTCCATCTTTATCCTGTCTTCAGTTCATGGGGGCTGAGTTTGGCGACGACAAAGCCTCGGCCAGTGACTCCTCTCTCTCCTTTTCCCGGCTGTCGTCTGTAGACCGAGCTCTTCATAACTCCATCACCAAGAGTAAGTACTTCACTGTTCCTTTAGATGGTTTTTATCAATAATAATACACATTTATGTCTTATTCTTTAACAAAAGGCATGTTAGCAGAATGAAAAATAAACAGATAAATGTGTGAAAATCAATCTCATCAGAGACAAAGAGCACACACATATTATGAATCTCACCATGAACTCATAAAAATCCTCCTTTCTCAGACACAACAGCTGAAACAACTGCTTGCATGATGCCAAAATGGAACAATTGCACATGTTCGCAGATCATCTCTGCCTGATTTGAGCCTCAAATTTGAGCCTCCTCTTTTCCAGATTTTTTTTCTGCCTTAAACCCCTCCCTTAATTATCCTCCCACTGCATCCCTGCTGCATCCCTGCTGCATCCCCTTTGTCCCTCCTCTTTCATCCACGCTGCCCCCTGTTCCGCTAATCTAATATCACCCCTGCTCTGCTGCCACCCCCTGCCAGGGCTGGGATAAAAGGGGGACAGATGGGTAGTGGGAGGGGTGGCGTTTTAGGCAGCCCCAAATCAAGGAACCGCTCTTATACCATCTGCTCTGCCTCCTCTGAGACTGTGAGCCTCATCATTTAACCGCAGTAAGAGCACACTCGCTCATCCCCACATCAGATTCTTCTGATTTTTGTGGGGGCGGCCCGTGAAGCCTCTTGATTGTTTTGCATTTGCGTCCTTTCACAGGAAGTCTGCAGGTCATTAAAAAGTAACACATCTTTTTAAATTGATGAATAAAAGCCTTACTAGATCTAATAAAGGGACAATTTTACAATATTGAATGTCACATTTGAAACATTTTTTGTTAAATTTGCATCCAATTAAAACTTGATGATATTAAGCTCATTGTCTTGCATTGTGACTCTGCCTCAGAATTCCAGTTTAACTAGACAAGTAGTCAAAAGCATCTTACAAGGTCAGAGAACAGTTTTCAGGGAAACCTACATATGGCACATCACAACCTTTCCTCCTCGTCCATGGATGCGCTGGCCCCTGAATCTGACCGTCATTAACACAACAGCACCCCCCAGTGGTGGCTCTTTGTTACTGTAGAACAAAAAGTGAATCTGGCTGCTTATAACGACTGCAGACTCACTGCTCTGCTGCATTGTCCCAGCTACAGTACGTTACACACACCTGCTACACCGAGGAGTGTTTCCGACGAAACCATGATGAACCCCGGCTTTGTTTCTCTCAGTTCTCTCAGAGACGTCAGATTCAAACGAGGAGGAGTGGCAGTCCATTGCCGACCTGGCCACGGCCTGCCGCAGCATCCTGGAGGCTTTGTCACGAGAGGGTGAGGAAATGTTAAAATATGTGTCAAACAACACAGTCAGCTGTCTTAGTGGTTAGCATGTTCACAAACACCAAGAGAGCCCCACTGCAGCTGATTGACAGCTGCAGAGTTCTTTCTGTATTTATCTCATCCTGAGTTTTGGTAAACATATTCTAGATAGACTACAATCTTAAAAATAGAATATAATTAAATGTACTTAAATTTTTGTATGATATATGGCCAAAAGTATGTTGACATTCCTGGTTGTCTGATTTTTCATTGTTTGAATGCCTTAATTCCAAATATACTGTAGTGTGCTTCCAGCTCTGTGGCACTTGAGCAAAGGCCCTTATCTGATTAAACATGAAAATGCCCCTGTGCGCAAAGTGGAATGGTTTTCCCAGTTTGGTGCGGAAGAACTTGACTGGCCTATATGGAGCCCCTGACCTCAACCACATCCAACACCTGTGGGATGAATAGGAAAGACAACTGTGGGCCAGGCCTCCTCTCCCAGCAGCAGCAGTGGTTGACCTCACTAAAGCTCTTGTGGCTGCAGCTTGGTTTCAAGTGCTCCCAGATGACAGCACTATATTGGTTTTGACTTGAGATGTTCAGCAATCACATAAGGGTGCAACATTCAGGTGTCCATATACTTTTGGCCATTTAATGTATCTTGAAAATTAATAGGACTTTTGCATGTGAGTACAATGGCTCTGTGCTGTATGTGGAGAAAAGTTATATTAAGAAGTGTTTCAGTGACTCCATGTTCTTTACTGAGAGGATGTGTCTTTGTCGCCTTTATCGCCCTCATACTGCTTTTTTCAATGGCAATAATGTCACAGATCGCAAAGCTGGAGACCCCTCCCAAGCGGGAGCTGACCAGAGTGACGGAAAGCTGAAAGACTCAAAGGAGAGGTGGGTTGCAATACAGTACACGCAGGCTGAAACGGACAGTTCAATATCTCTGGAGCTAGTCTCTTGGTTTTCTTTGTCTGAAGCACTGCACACCTCCCCTTTCTCAGCTCAGTAAGACCTCTGCTCTTTTATTCTTTTTCAGTTATTTATACTTTATCGGCCACATCCAACTGTTTGAGTCAATGCGATGGCTTTTCTCCCCCATAAAGGGACCGCTACTGCTGACTCAGTGATGCACTAACACAAACACACACACACACACAAACACACACACACACAGTGTCTGACTCAGTGTCATTGTCATCTTTTTGAATAACTCCCACTCTAATCCATTTTATTCTTCTTTCATACTTTTCTCAGCTCCTTGGTCGCCTTCTTTTTCTCTTCCATGCTGTGTCTGAACATGTAACATTGAGGCAAATGAGTCAATAAAAAATAAGAAAACACAGACATAAAGCTTTTCTTCATTCCAAGGTTCTAGCACTTAGAGGCTGCCCACATACTGTAGAAGCCAAATTGACTACCTTACTATTCGTAAATATCAATATATTCATATATACATTCTCTTTCCTTGAGAAGGATCACCAGGAGAGCAGTCCGGCTTTGCTCTGCAGGGCGTAGTCATCATGTATATGCGCAGTCAGACGAAGTGCATCATGGGATGACTGTACTCACACACAGAATCGGTCTGCTTGTTGGCCGTGGCAATTACTGTAAATTGATCTCAGAGTATTACAGGTTTCATTAAAGGCTGCAGGGACGACATCTTGAGCTCTGAAGCTGCCAGAATGACAGACTGCCCCAAGACCAATCAAGCAAATTAAAAAAGTTCACTCTGTAAATAAAAGGAGTTTTTAACAAGTTAGGTTTTAACAGTTAAGATATTAAATCACTTTGACACTTTGGTTTCTATTCATGTATTTTCCAATAACAAAGCTTGAAATTCTATAATTGCTTTTGACGAAGTGTCACTGCTTCTCTTTGTTGCAGTGACTCTCCAGGCCACCTAGAAGAGAAGGTATCACAGCTGGAGGCCATGCTGAAGAAGCTGCAGGATGACCTGCAAAAGGTGCTTTGACCTTTATGAATGTGTTTCCGTTTGATAATCAAAAAACATTTATTGCTGATGCTATTGAGTAATTAGCATATTGACAGTAAATGATCAACAGTGACTTTGATAATCATCATTTGTTTATTTTCCTCTTAAATGTGAGGATTTGCTGCTTTTCTCTGTTTTATATTAACAACTGAATATGTTTTGCACTGTTGATTGGACAAAACCAGAAATTTGAAGACATTACCTTCAACTCTTGGATTTTGTGATTATGGCATATTATTACTTAAAAAATAAGCAAGCTGCCCTTAAAACACTGATTTTAATAAAAGATGTAAACAGTGAAAAGTCGGCAAATGTTTGGTTTTTATCTCATAGACACCTTTAACAAACAAAAAAATTATTGTCACACAAGTGATCAGTAACTGTTTCTGCACTGTTTTGATTTCTGAGTTCTTCTGCCTCGCTGCAGTGTGATGTGCTTCTCGACACTTGTTTGTGTTGTTTTATTTCAAGCTCTGTGTTTATGTGTGCCCACTAGTTTCCTTAACACCACCGCTGTACCTGTCGCTCCCCTCCCGAATCCTGCCACAGCGGTCTGAGCGACGGCTTTTGTTTTGTTGTGTGCCGATGTCTTTCAGGAGAAAGAGGACAAGGCGGTGCTGCAGGCCGAGGTGCAGAGCCTGCGGCAGAACAATCAGCGGCTGCAGGAGGAGTCGCAGAGCACAGTGGCCCGCCTCATCAAAGTCACCGAGCTGCTGTGCAACGTCAACAAGCCCTGTTAGCTTCACCGCTGCTCGGCACAAGCACACAAACCGACCGAAAGATGCAACTCGTGCAATGTCCCCGTACGCTCAGTACACCTATTTTATTCATACAAATATATTTGCAAAAGCCAAACACACATGGCACACACCTATCCTCTTCAGTCTCTGTTACCACAGTCTCTGTCCTGAATCCTGGACCTGCCTGTTGGTGAGCGAGTATGCAAATCTACTGAAAAAAAAGAACAAACAATGACATTGACAATGACCTTTATAGACTGACCAGCAGTTCTCCGGCTGCTGTGTTCTACACTGGAGTGCTCCTCTTGGTGCGTGTATGATACAGTATGTGCGCGGATGTTTGCCGCATGTGTGCGTGCGCGTGTGTGTGTGTGTGCGTTTGCGTCTGTATGTGTGCATCTCTTACTGTACCTTGCTTCAAATACTTGACAAGCTGGGCTGAATAGCACTTGCATAACAAAGTGGCAATTAAGACTGAGAGACACTGTATAGCATGTTTTGGTGGTGTCTTATCTGAAATGACCAAAAGTGTATATATATACATATATATATATATATATATATCACCAATAATGTATGTTATCAGTAGTATCGCTATCCTCTTTGCCAGACATGTAGTTGCAATGTGTCAGTGTGGTTCTGCCTGGCGCCGCTAGTGTGGGAGGCCTCAAAATAAAACTCGACAAGAAAAAAAAAGGGAACATGACAATGACAAGCCCGTTGGCAGCCTTCTACTTCAAAAGATGTAATGATGCTCAACTCAGAGCAAGGTCAGTGCTGTAAGGACATCATTCTCTGCCCTCCTTACTTCTCAGTAGTACTGTATTTAAGAAATCCTGAAAAATTTTTAGGGACATGATTTTTTTAACATAAATGAAAAGGGATGTAAACTGGAAATGTCACAAAGAAAGAACTGAGCATGCTTGTTCCTTCTTCTGGAAGCGCATATGAAAACAGTATGAGACAAATACTGAAAAGGGTTGTACCTCTCCTGAGGATGCAGATGATGGCAGGAAAGAAACTGCTTCAGATTCCTTCCATGTTTGCCTGTAGCCGTTTTCTTCTAACCTCACTATTGTAGCAGCCATAACTGTAGAAGATCTCCTGCTGGCCTGAACCACAGAATGCCAAAAGGCAGCTTCTCTTTCAGCTCGTAAAATAGCTTTACATGTCTGGATCAAACACCTTGAACTGATAGTGAAATACAGAATATTGTATTTAAATATGTTTTGTGTTTGGCGGATGTCTACAGTGACTATTTTGGGTAATTGTTTAGTATGGCCCCTGAGTGGTAGCGGTAAGGATAATAGGTCAAATCTTGCCATTCCACCCTGATGTGTGTTTGCGTGTAATTCTGTGTCGTTCTTGCACTTTTTTCTTTTTTTTCCCCTTTGTTTTGGTAAGATCAGCACTGGACAGGGCACATACTGTACTTTATTAAGCCTGCCCAGGTTATGGCTTGCGTAACGTAAGAAGGTGGAGAAAATCTCATCATTCCCCCTGTCGCCACCTTACCTCACCTTTTTGTGTCCACTGCTGACGGCGCCGTTATCCAACACGTATGTTCAGAGGAGTTGGACTGCTTCTCCCCAGTGCCAACAAAAAACTCCAGGCAGCTCTCCCGAACCCCGCCTGAAATCAAACAGACTGACTGACTGACTCAGCCACAAAATGAACTCTGACAAAAAGGATGCCAAACTTTCACCAGTCACTCAGACTCTCTCGTTTCTTGTACAAACTTCCTCTTGTAATTTTATTTTAGAGTCACTGTGAATACCTGGTACCAGCATATTAAGATACAGTATATACAGATTAAATTATGAATCTTATGAAACTTTAGCAGTATGTGAAGATACTGTATGTACAGCTGAACTGTCCCATGTTACTTCGTGCATTGGGTTGTGTATGCCCTCCTTTTGCGGGATGATTATGCAGATGTGTTAATCGTGGCCACGCGGGTTCCTGTTTTATCTCCAGTACATGCTGAAGCCTCATGACTGAACAGGGAGACACGCTGGTGTGAGAAGACCCGTTTTACTGTGTCATGTATAGTTATTTAGATTGTAGGAGGTTGGTCAAGCATGAGAATGTGCCAAGCAACTTCCAAGCTCCCCCCTTCTGTATGTGTGTGTATGTATAAAAATGTAACTTATTAATCATGCAAATGTGGATTTTCTTGTAGCTGTTTAAACTGGAGGGAAGTCATGAGGGACGAAATGTGAAATAGGGCAGAAAGGAAGGCGGACTTGGTTATGAAGTTTAGTTTTCTTTTTATAGAAAACCAACAACCATGGTATGACATGACAAAAATACTAACTGCGATTCTCGCCCAATGTTACTATGGTTCTTATTATCATTCTAGTATTGAGCTATTTCAGCTATAGCTCCTTCATATTTGATAAGGTCTTAAAACACCATTAGGTACGCCTTAAGGAGTGAAACTCTTCTTTCAGAATGGATGGTCACAACTGGTCACACTGGTGTTATGTGAAGACTTATTTCTCTGACTTTGTGCCTACCTGAAAATGTAATGTATGTTAACCCATCTTAGTGATCTCCTTTCTTTGTCTTTGGTTGCACAAGGTTTTCTGTTTTTTGTTTTTTCATGGCAGATGAAGGATTTTCAAAGAGACCGTCTCAACATCTGGTCTTTTATCCACTGTGCAAGAGAAAGTCATTTGGTAACACGTAATCCGAAAGAGCAGATAATAATAATAGTAGATGTGTGTTGTTGATCTCGAACATCAGTGAAGGTTTACAGCTCTATGAGTACCACCGATTGTTTAAAGAACCGACAAATATATAATTTTTAAAAGTGAATTAAAAAGAAAAAAAGGTGCTTAAAATGACTGATGGTGCATTGAAATCAAATTAAAATTGAAGTGAGTGTGTTTGAATGGCTTATATGCTAGGGGAGGGGAGGATTATTTTTGGTATTTAAATATTTAAGAAATTAAACTGTCAGAAAATCCATCTGAGTATCGAAAAAAGATGAATGTGGCTGAATGATCCGAAAGGGGCAAAAGTAGAAAAAAAAAAAGAAATGAATAATTTGGGAGTCACATGCTAGTGGACCTAATCTGGAAAATAAAATACAACAACAACAACTGCAAGGCTGATACAGATATTATGTTAGCACAGAGACAAAGAACCCAAAGGTATTTTGAGATATTTGTGACCGTAGGATATGTTGAAATGATTTTTTCAGACCAAGAAGCAGACAGTTTAACTTCCTGTTTGTCACTCTGATCAGCTGAGTAAGTGCTGTGTGGTGACGACTGATATTATTGTTGAGCTGCAGAGTTTTGTTGGTCAAGATATTCTCCTACAGGGAACTGAAAAATGCTCTGCAGTAAACTACAGAACCTCCTCAGGTTCATTTTGTTCATCTTGTGATATTTGCTAGACCACAATCACACAGTCGCAATGTTTATTACACTTTCTTACACAAAACTTCAACTCTCAAATTTATCGGTTTTCACAGGAAACACAGAAATGGAACCAAATAAACAAGACTGCTAATTCAATATTTGTCAATATATAACAATATATATCAACATATCTGTCACAAGAGCCATTAGCGTGGCTAAAAGGCATCTTCAACAACTTAAGTATTGTACTTAACTTTTTACCATTTCCTCAGATTGCCAGCTAATGCTCTAAACTCCCAAAATGCGCAGATGTCACTTCAATCATGTCTTTGATTTCATCTCTTCGCACTGTCACATCGCAGCAAAACCAGAGACATCTTCAATGAAATGTCTTTTAACTGGCAATCAGTGCCAGCATACAGAAATAAAAGTTGCCTGTAATCGCATAAACACACGTAGAGATTTAGAGTTTTTAAACTGCTTGAAATATAGATTAATCACATTCCCATCTCCCTGAATGGATGTGGCATGAGGTAAGACAAACACACTTTCCAAAGCTTGTTCCATGATCATAATACAGCACGACAACATCATACAAACATTTCCCAGGACTCTGTCCTCTGGAAGGCTTTCCTAAACACCAGCCGCAGAAAAACACTTTATCTTCCCTGCCCTGACACCAGGAGGAGGACTGATGACAACAATGCGCCGTCCTATGTCTTTATTTGGGTTTGGAGCACAGGACAGAGTCTTCACTAGGGGCTATGTGTCACACACAGCTCTAGGGCTTAATGCCAGTTTGACTCATCCGTGTTCTGTAAATACAGAGGCCATGTGCTGGTGTGTGTGTTTTTAGACTCCTGGCTCACAGGGTTGCATATTGTGATTTAAATGCCCAGGGCACTGTTGCTCCATACACAACAAGTAGCTGAGGCCTATATGTGAGTCTTTCTTCAACATCGCTGCTATGTTTCTGTTGCATATGAGACTTTTTTTTTAATTTATGTTAGATTATACAGGTTTGATCAACAGATAAATAGTTTATCCAAGAGGTCTTCTGATGTCCAGAAATACACCCAATAGCTTATTTTACTTG
Source organism: Psettodes erumei (assembly GCA_016785225.1). Taxonomy (NCBI): domain Eukaryota; kingdom Metazoa; phylum Chordata; class Actinopteri; order Pleuronectiformes; family Psettodidae; genus Psettodes; species Psettodes erumei. The sequence goes on from JAFBJZ010000411.1 coordinate 2,305,573, forward strand.
GAGTAACATGGAATTTCCATTTTGGGGAAATACTAAAAGTTTGGTTTCAATGCTTCTGCAGCAAAATGTAGTTGTGTCAAGTTGACTATTTTAAAACAACAAGACTTCTTTCAGTTCTGCATTTCATCCCTGCTCTACTCCACTGCAACAAACACATGTTTAACATGTTTCTGTGTTGTAAAGCATCCAACCCACAATAAGTGATGCACCTTGTGTAACAAGCTGTGGCAGTCGATGATAAACTAATCACAGTCTTGTCCTCATGTCACAAACTCTGGAGTTAAACATTGAAGATGGAAAAACACCAGGGCATTTCAGGCTTGTCTACAGCTGCTGTGACCTTTTTATTTCATTTTCCAAGTGCGTGAAAATGGGTCTTTTCTGAGCTCTTAAATTTTAATAGAAGACGATAACCAGACAACTTAATCTGTACAGTACATGCACTTTTACGCAAAAGGGTTTGTGTACTTTTGTTCTTTCTGGGAAACTGGCAGGGTGGATTATTAGCAGACAGCGCTACAGCACAGTTTCTTAATCTTCACCCTGTTTCTGGAAGGTCTCCATGTGACAAGTAGTCCTTGTTTCCCAAAACAGACACCAGGGCAGGCCCTCGATTTTCATATTTTTAGTCGTATCACTTTAAGCCTTGGAAAGGAGAGCATAAAACACTAAAAAGAGACTGCAGATCATCACTGGGTAAGCCTATACATTTTCACGTATGTCTTTTTTTTCTCAGTACAAGAATTCATGCAAAGATCTGGATGTCCCTGATTTAAGTTATTTTGTACTGAGAATAAACATCTCACCCTACAGGCAGATCATTCACTTTTGTTAATAATAGTTAAATGACAGTTAGTTTTCAGGAGGGACATTTCTTGCGAGTAGGAGTTCACAAAAGAAGCTCCAACATTTCACAGTCATAGCTTCTAGCATTGCACCTTAAATTGTGGAGTGAGGGTTAGTGTTAGGAGTGTTATGGAACAGGGATTTTTGATTTGAATACGCACACAACCAATCAAGTGGGGAGTGCAGGGAGTACTTGTGCTGTGACTAGCTGGTCATAGGGAGGAGCTGTCTGAGTTAGAACAAGAAGGAGGAGTCTGCATTTATCAGATCCTATATATAAGATTGGGCTCAGGTATGAACTTTTTTCCTCTACCTGCAGCAGAACCCTGGGCTCTCTCCAGGTCACAACACTGAGTGTGTTCCTTGTTTGACATGTTGCAATCCTTAGAAGCTGTACTATTGGTTTGGTTTGACAACCTTGCTTATGTTCAAAGTATTAAATTTAATGTAAAATCAAACAATTTATTTTCCATTTAAATAAAAAGTCAGTATGCATGTGGAGCTGACTATCCAGCACTGCTTGCCTTCATATATTCCCAAGTCAAGCTTGATTACCTGAATCAAGGTCCTTTTGCTTTAGGAGGTTCCTAACTGAGTGAAAGTCCTGAAGGTAAAGTATCTAGAGTGGCAGCCACAAGCTGGTGAAAGTCCCTGAATGCAAAGCAAAGATGCTTCAGCGCATCTATCTCATCTCCTTAAGCACAGGATACTGGCCACTGGACCTTCGATTGTGAAAGTTAAGGGTAAATGCTGTCTGTTTTGTTGCAGCAATTGCATTTAAAGCAGTGCTCCCACACCATTATAGTTTCACTGCAGACCCATGTAAAAAAAAAAAAAGGAAAAGACAGAGAACCTGTTTTATGCTTGTGACATTATCCCTGAAATCCTTCATGACTGTGCGCCCATGCCAGGAAACTGCCAGCAAACCATATACCTACTGAATGTCTTGATTTACTCTGGACCTTTTGCTCAGTTTCTTATTTAAATGTACATACTGTATATAAAACTAAAAACACATTTCCTTAGGTGTGATTCTTACTTGAATTGTAGCCCTGCTGCACCAAGTTTGTCGGTCTATGTATTCTCCTTGTTTATAAAAATAAAGTTGGTTTTAAAAAAACCCAAACCTATGGCCTTATCAATTCTCCTTCACATCTTTCCATGACCTCATGATGTTTTGTATCGAGATCAAGGAGAAGTGGTAGGCAAGCCCAGGTGTGGTCCTGGAATTGGCAGAGTGGAGAAGTGGAAAGTTTGATGCAGTGTTGAGGCTGTCCAGGACCAGAAGGAGACACCAATTTGTCCAACGACTGTCCCGTCTGTTTAACTGGTTGGGAATTAATACACTTATCAAATGAGGGGGGGTGAACAAGCGCTTAAAGGCGGAGAGGTGGCACACACACACACACGCGCTTCAGTTCTTATCTTCCGAACCAGGGGTTCTGAAATTGTCGCCGCCTAGTGGCCACGCAGGAGGAACTACGGTTAGAGGGAGAGAGAGAGAGAGAGAGAGAGAGAGAGAGAGAGAGAGAGAGAGAGAGAGAGAGAGAGAGAGAGAGAGTGTAAAGGCGCTCAGAGCATGTCGCCTCCTGTTGCTGCGCCTCTCTGTGGGATCTGCTGCCGACCTTTCAGCCTGCACACATGAACGCCGAAAGTCCTTTTTACGCCTTAAGTCGCGTTGGCCGACCCGGAGGCATGGCCGAGTGAACCAGCACGGCGTCTGCTCTGAGTGCGGAGGGGGGAAACCAGGCTTGTCGGATTTTTGTTTATTTATTTTCGGGGGGGTGGACACAACTTAGCAGAGAAGTCGCTCGCCCCAGCTTCTGCCGGCGGCTTGTTTTACCGAGCCGTTTGCAGAGAAAGTGTGAAGCAAGTGTGGAAAAAGCGAGCAACAGATGTTCTTTGGTGGATATGCGGCCGGCTGAGGAATGAGAGCAGCGGCGACGCGCCGGCGGCCCTTCCAGCGGTTCTGCTGCTGTGGAGTCGGGCTGGTCGCCGTCATTTGGCTCGCACAGGTTATCCAGGCACCAGGTGAGACCTTAATATAGACATTACAGCCTGCGCGCGCCTCCGTGTGTGAGCACTAATTAAAATCCAGCGGACATTCTTATAGTCACTGGAAAATAAATATTATATTAAGATTAAAAAACCATCTAAAACATGATGCACTCGATATTAATTACTGCTTCAATGTACGTGAATTTATTGTCATTCAATGTGTGTGTTTGTTCTGCAGAGAAATGCAATATTATATATATATAATCTCCCGTATTAATATGATAAATAATGGAAAGTGTAGTGCCAGTTAGAAAACATACAAAAAAAGAAGTAATCTTTTGTAAAGGTAACTGGTGAAGACTTTGAGGATCTAAGATACAGTAACTGGTGTTAAGATGCCAACAAAAATATCCATGCAAATATAATCATAGAATTAAAATCTACAATATTAAAACATTTAATTATCTCAGTAAGTTAAGCAGATGCACAGGTTTAATATGCAGTTCCCCAGCAGTGTGCCGTTTTTAATGCAATGCTTTGTCCTGAAAGTGACAATCTCTGCTGCATATCAGATACCCACAGCACAAAATGATTTTTTAAAAATTAAAATCTATGTTCATTATTTTCTGACATGACTATCACTAACACTCTCCCAGGTTCTGTTCTTCTGGCCATGATTTATTTTCCTTGCTCACCCTGCAGAAATGTGATGTTGTGTAGATTACATAAAGCGGACCCAATTTGTGGCATGTATAAATCTCATTGGTGGGGATAAGTTCAGTCAGCCTATAGGTTATTGCAGAGTAACTAGGCATTTGTTCTTCTCAGAAGAACTGCTGTGTGTGACTGGGCATGATAAGGATTCATTTTTCAAGGCATATTTGCCTGATCCCCAAATAGACTGCCTGCCTTAATTTCTGCCTTTTCCCAGGCTGTCAGCGTATCTAAGAATGTGTTTTTCATTCTGCTAAACAAACTGTTGTTAAATCTAGACAAATTGTAGATAAATACATTTTATTTAACTTGACTTGCTTACCATAACTGTCATTTAATTATATTCATAACACAATATAAGACAATCCTATATCCCATCTCAGTGACACAATCCCGCTTTCCAGATTTCCCCAGGGTCTGATTCCTCAGCCGTCCCCACAGTAAGATTGACACAGTGAAATGCATCTCTACAAGAAATTGCAACTGTAGTCATGTTATATAAATTGCTGGATTTCATTGTAGCTCATGTGCACATGGATCCATCTCTCATCACTACATGTCCTTCTTAAAGTCATCAACCTCTAACATTATATGTCGTTCCTTGTCGCATTAGCATGTATTAAAGGCCAAAACAAGGTTTATTTTAATTTTTTCTTCTTGCAGAAGCATGAGGAAATAAGTGAAGTGTGTGCTAGATATGGTAGTGTCTCATCCAGCAGCACCGCACCTTAAGGCATCACATCACCCCCCCCAAGCTCATTATCCTCTCATCACCTTTACTGATGTTGTCACACACTGTCTAACACACCCATCAGCAGCTTCAGCCCCAACATTTCCCCTGTAATCCTGTGTGTGCTTATGAAGATATGAATGAGTGAACTTTTTATTCCATCAGGAGTATCTAATAAATGTGAAGGTTTCATCCTGGTGCTGCATGCTGTCCCTCGTTGAAGAGTGTCCTGGTGAATGAGCCGTGTCATTAATATTTATACTTCACCTTTAAATTATGAGTGTGCCATCGACCAGAAGAGGTTTTTTGAACCAAGACCAAGGCTGCTCAACCTAAACCATGTAAAAGCACGGGGCAAAGCATGTGGTCTGCTGTTCGTAATGGCGACAGGCAGGTTACACTCACAATTCTCGGAAAATATTACACATACTGTAGCATCCTGAACACCACTGCTTGTATGACTATTTATGGCTGGGGTGATCCAACACTTAGTATAGGTATCAATCTGATTCTTTAAAAAAACCTACTGGATTGGTTCTTAGAAAGATAAGTTACTCTCTAATACAAACTATTTACAAGTGTATTTTAACACTACAAACGTTTGCGTTCCATCTCCAAGATGGTCATCTCTCATCTGAAAGAACAAGAGGTTTCTTTCATAACATTCAGAATTCCCAGCAGTATGAATCTAACATTTGACACATAAAGATCCTGTGTGTGCCCCATGTCATCATGACTCGATCTGGCAGCACAGAAAGTGCAGATTGAGTATGAGTTTAACTCAAAACTCGTAGATTTTAAACCTGAAATACGAGACTTCTAGCTACTTGGGAACAGTGGAAAAAAACTGTAAACATACATTGACATATCATCTTCTAAAACTGATATAGAGGGAATGTTAGTTGGCTATTTCCACTTTTCTTTTCGCTCTGTTTGGTCTCCATCTCTCCAGCAGGGATCCACACAAGGAGTTGAATGGACTGAAAGCATTGGTCGGTAGACTGAACCAGTTTGATTGACTCTTCTACAAATAGAACTTCATGCCATGGGCTAATTGGAAAAAGGTTGCAATCACATGAAAGTTACACACATGGTAGCTCTAGAGAAGAATCAGACATGCAGGAACTCTGTTGATATTCAATGCATTCAGAAAGTATGGGCCTCTTCACTTCCCTCCCTCATCAGTCTCCATTCAATGCCCCATAATGACAAAGCTGAAACTGAATTTAATTTTTTTTTTTTTTTGCAAATCCATTAAAAAGAAAAACTGAAATATCACTTTTTCTTCGCCACATATTGGGTGGGTGTGTTTGTTTTTTTTACTGTAAACTCTGTGTTGTCTACACTCAAATCCCATTTAAGGTCATATCAGATGTCCATCAGATCTCTATTTACTGCAACCTGGCCCTTACTAAATGTTTAGTCTGAATTTCAGAGTAGAGATCTGGAATCCTGTAAAGGTATCGAGATAGAAAAGGAGGTCAGAGTGTTGGACTGAAAGAGAGATATTTCTAAATAAATATGTAAAGATTCAGGTTTCTGATTGGGTATGTTTACCTGCATTGCCACTATTGAGGATTTCACAGTCAGAGACATTTACTACAACAGACTGCAATCTTGGCCTGTGGAGGCAATGAACCTGTTTGGGGTAAGAACTGAGAAAGCCGGTCTGTCTAGTCAAGGTGCGATTGATGGGATCAAATGTCTTGTTTCTGCTAAAGAAAGAGGCAACACTGGTTTGTCTTTCCTGGGTGGACTTGATGACAGTGTATGGCTTTGGATTTCAGTGTTTCAAATAATGATTGTTTCTGTCAGACCCCTGACTTGTTAATGTGACATGTACATATTAGCATCTGTGACACAGAGCTTCAGCTCAGAGGTTCTCCATAATGCTAGATGCATACAGCTTTTTATACCTTTAGGCAGGATTTTTTTCTTACCTGGCTTGACACCATTAAAACTGATACACTTTTATCAAATGAAACATAAAGTAAAAAGAGCTGAGTCTTTCTGTGTTTTTACGGTTACAGTTAGATAAGCCTATAGTTATGTAAATTCATTGCCTTTTTGAATTTTGCATAAGTAATCTGTGTTGCATTTTATTTTTGCTGGGAGCCATTGTTTTCTCAGTATTAGGGCTGAAACGTTGAAAGATTTTTTCATTGAAGGGTAATTTGTTTTTTTTAGATAAATTTAATTTGTAATTTTGTCTATAATTTGTGCTCTGTACCCTGTAGATAATCATGAGCTAATAAGATCTGAATCTGGAAAAGAAATAGAATAAAGCCTCACGTCTCTTATTTCAGCTTTTTCTAACGAGATGAGATGCGGTTTAGGTGTTGGAGACTTCGCCCAGTTACAAGTGTGAAAATGGTGCAGTGCCATCTGTGGCACAGACCCATTTGAATTTCATATGAGTGTAGCTCCTCTTGATGCCTCAACATGAAAGCCTTCACGTCTCCTCTCAGCCACGACCGCTGCCCTCGTGAAATGGGCTCATTGAGCTGTACGGTACAAAGGGACACGACAGCGCCTGGCAATCACAAAACGCATCAGATGCAAACACCAAGCTGCTTCATAAATAGAAGGACAGCGTGTGGGGCACAGTGTAATAACCATCTCCCTATCTTCTTAGCCCTTGGAGGAAAGATCTCTGTGGGTAGCACTGGAGGATATCTGTGTTATTTTTTTTCCCGCAGGAGAGATGATGAGACAGATCTATCTGTGGGGATTTCTTTGGCTGCCACCCTAGTAAAGCTGTAAAAACCAAAACCCACGCGGAGATTAGCTATTGAGGAATGAAATACACACCAGAAAGATTTCCGTGCTGATGGCTCAGGACAGCTGACAGCAGCGTCGAGTGAATTACTGGATGTGCTGTTATCTTCCAGAGGCAGCGATATGAAACAACACATGATGTCTGTGGAGTCCTCGCTCGAGTCAAGAATAACTCAGAGTCAAGAATAACTAGAGGCAGTTACTAGATGGGAGGAAAAAGGAGCAATAAAAGTTCATGGATGATAGTGGACAACTGTAACAATTTTTTGAAATTCAAAATCCAAACTAATAAAATAAGAATTTTTGTCTACTGTAGTTCAGACAGAGATTATTTGAGAAAACAGTTTTCTTCACAGTGCAAACAGCTCCTGGCTGCACTCAGTCACAGTAATGCTGAAATCACAATGGGACAGTTCATCAACAGCAATCATGATAAATTATTAATCATTTTATACTGAATATCTTTGGATTTTACTCTGTAAAGCAACTTGCAAAATATAGATGTCACCCAGAGCTGTGGGGAATTGTGATGGGGATTTTTCATATCTCAATATATTTTTTAGGGATAATTTACACCAGCAGCTTCATTATTTTTAGTTTACTTTCATGTAAGACAAGGGAATTGCTGAGGAAATGCTCATAATAGAGAGGCAGCAAATGTTTGGCTTTTCTTTTTCTTTGCATGAACAGCTACTGAAATAATTAACTTATTTTTCTGAATAATTGGTGGTTGTTTTTCTGTCAATTGACTAATCCAACAAAAACTAAACAAGGCACAGATATTGCCATCTGTAGTTGGAGTGTGTGAGGTGTTTTAAGCATGTCAGGCTGGTTTTGCACTAAAATGTGTTGTTTCATAACAGAAACGGAGTCCTCTGGTTTTCGGCCAGGTGCGAACAGTGGGACGCTATGGTGGACTCGCAGACTGATGCAGGAGAAGCCAGACAACCAGACCCTGGATCAGCCCCGAGCAGGTGAGTCACAATGCTTTAACCTGGACAGATGGCTGTATGTTCTCCCAGGAGAGACCAGCAAACTCCCCAAGACTTGCTTATCATTCACTGCAGGGTTGGGTGATATGGATGTATTCTGTAACCATGTATGTAAACTGATAAAGCTGAGGCAGCCAGATAGGGATGTCTGTTTTTTTGTTGTTTTTTTTTACTTATCCAGTAAATTGAATACATTGATAAAAGGTAAGATTTATTGTAGGGCTGTTGCATTAGACTGTATTTGTGTGATTTGTGTGGTGCACGTGATACTGGTGAGGTTTTATGATGAAAGGGTTTCGCAGACATTTTTTCTGCAACGTGCTAACACATGCATGTGTGCAGTTAAACAAGGAAGGCGGAGAGTGCCAGAGATTTCTGCCTCTCCCCTGCAGGTGAACTGAAAGGTCACGCGAACTGAGCGTTGTGTTGGTTGTCAGGAGTGTGTAGTCACTGTGGAGCCCGTGCACTGAAATAACTCAAGACAGACGGATGTACTGCATAAGAGGAGGCTGCTGGAATGAAAGATTTGATTTTCTAAGGTAGTCTGTTTTTTTGTTTGTTTGTTTTTTAGCACACACCTTCGCATCCTGGGTCTAGTTGCACCCTGAACGGTTTGGACAGATTCAAACTGCTCTTTGTGAAATTACTACTGAGACATGCAGCCAATCGACAGCCATAATCAGACCGGCGTGTCTCTGGTTCCCAGGCTGATTAGCTGGCTGGCTGACATGAGCCGCATTCATCACAGCTGACAGTTTTATTATTAAATATTCAGTTCAGAGAGGAACTCTCTTTATTGTCGCGGGGAGGGAGAATAGCACAAAGTAGATAAAATAACAAAGCTGCACAAAGAAAAATCTTTTGACTTACCGAAAGAATACAATGATGTATCCAGATCGTTTGGATTTACTCTTTGACTGTGCTGATATTGGGCTGTTGCAAGTTGAGTTATGTTTATAATATAACATTCAAACAACCTTCTAGGACTTTGCTCCAAAACCCCACCTGAAGTCTAATCTGCCTACAGATGGTGTCCAACCTAAATAAACACACACACGTTGATAATTTTTTGCATTTTAAAAATAGATTATAGTGACAGAGGCTTGTCTGCATGCAAGGACATGTGCCAAGACATCCCAGCACTTCTCACATTTATCTTATTTGTCACAGTTGTGAAAGATCATCATGTCAGAGCATCCTAATTTATTCACAAAAGCCATCCTCCCAACTGACACTGATACAGCACGGATCTTCTTATTTATGTAAGGCATTTGTTTATTTTAGACTTGGTCAGTTATCCACTGACCATGGATGTCAGTTGTAATTTTACCCATTATTTTATCACTCTCTAAGCCATTTTGATCTTATAACCACTGTAGCTTCTCATAATCTTATGTGGAAAAGTGACTGCACAGCTCAGTGACAATGATTTATTGGTTATATTTTTGGAGAGCTTATATTTGAGAGGTGCATGAACAGGTTCTCATCAGGGAAAATAGACAACATGTATGCACCTCACTGTCCTCCTGCCTTGTCACACATCCTCATCTGTGATATTACATTACATCAGAGGTTGTTTTTTTCCACACTTGAGAGAAAAAATAATGAGACTCTGTGTATCTCTCAACCGGTGCTCCATTTGCTCTGTACAGCCATTTGTGTTTGGCTACCTGATAACACACTTAACCTTTATTGAGTTCCTGCTTGCAAACAGATCGCCCTTGTTATCTCTCGAAAAGACACAAGCGTACTACGGGCGGATACTTCATCGTGGTAATACACTGGAGACGAGCAGGCGAACAAAAGGCAGGACAGGTAGTAGAAGACACAGCAGTGAGCGCGGCTCCAGGCTCAGGTTGCCGCCCTCTTCCTCAGCAGGCCGTCTGACAGTGATTGCATAATCTGTAGTGTGATTAAAAAGCCTGCCCTGGACCTCGGGGGGATATTATCTTGGGGATTGCACAGTAACGTCCAGCCCCAGGCTCTCTTTCTCTCTTTTCATCCCTCCACAACTTAACAAGATGGAGACGGTTTGATCTGCCTTCAGCTGACAAGCCTGCGACACTGCTGTTGCTAAGCAACTGAATGCTAAATTTTGAAACCCAGACAATTCTGTCTTTCAGGCATTAAAAGTACAAAGCGAAGAACTAAAAATAGACCACAAGGAGATGAAGGAGGGGGCGACTGAATCCAAATAATGTAAATGAAGTAAATGGCTCATACTGTGTGTGTATGTGTGTGTGTGTGTGTGTGCTGCTGAGGCTTGTTATGTTGTTTATTTTGGCAAGCAACAGACAGCTGAGAATAGCATTTTTCCACAGGCATTTTTTCTTTTTTTTTATTTGTTTAGGAAAGCATTGAGAAAAAGAAGCTGGCAGACAATCTATTGCAAATTGTCATGAAATCGTCTCGGACCTATATGAAGACAGCCAGATTCTGAATGTTTTTTACCATTATATGAAGTCTTGTGTAATTTTGGAGAATTTAAGATTGGATCTTGCTCACTCCCCTTTGAGTCAACATTTAAGGAATATAAGGCAGAGGTTAAGGATGTGTGTGAGGTATATCATAAAAAGATAAACAAATGTTTTGCAGTTTACTCAGATTTTACCAGTTCTTTCCTCACCCACCAAGCTGATGATGGATGGTATCGTATTAGATTGGAGCTACATCTCTTTTGTGTGTACCTTTTCCCATTTTTTGCGTGTACTTCTGTTACAACAGTGTGTTCTTAATGAGAGGTGAGACAGTTGGTGTGGTTTGAAGCCCTGTTGTTGTTTCATCAGCGTTGCATTCAAACTGCCTCAAAGGGGGGAAAGAAATCAAAGAACAAATGCATAATTGAATTTACATTACACACCTGGATCAAATATTTATCTTTTGATTCCTCATGAAAAATGCAGCAGTGTGTGTGTGTATGGTGTGTGTGGGAGGGGGGGTTACACTAACAGCGGTTTGAATGGTGCATGATACGACTTCCTCAGTGTGCCAGTCAATACCATAGCTTGACTCCAGGACACCCAGCAGACTCTCACATCAACAACATTATTTTGTTCCGCCCACTGCCAGTCATTCAGCCACACTGGAGCCTCCTGCAGCAGATGGAGAGAGCTCAGCTCCTCAAATCAGCACCAGTGGAGATTTCGCTTTTAATGCCTTCTCAAGAATTTGTTTGCCATTGACCTTATACTTGAAGATGCAATCTGTTGCACTGGCCTTTACTGTTCTGCACTCAGACAAAATGCATATGTAAACAAAGGATCTGTCTTCTGCACTCAGCAACACCAAGCATAAACAGTGCAACACAAACATATTCCAGTCAGTTATTTTTATGTGATCGGAATTACACCAAATTAAACCACCAAATGGTTAATGTCTCACTGCAGTTCGCAATAGGCAGCAGTGTTTTATGATTGCAAAAGTTGCAGTCAAAGGTAATAAGAGTGAACTCTCTCTATGTTAAGGCTGAAAGCAGATGCATTAGCGCAAAGTTACACTTCTTGAGAAATTGCTGAGCATCTATGAGTTAATTTGTAATTCACTTAATTGCTCATGTCCTTTTTCCATTACTGAGTTGTATTCTGTTATTATTATTTATTTATTCATATCTTTCAGAAAAGTTCAACAAAACAAGTAAATAACTGCTAATTGTTGTTTTGCAGTCATCATAAATCTGCACTCATATCATCGATTCAATAAACGAAAGCAGCATAAGGTTTTCGTTTTTTTGTTTTAGTCAACTTTGTTGACTCATTTAATAAATAGAACATGTTTCCTTGTTTTACTGTTGATCTTTTTATTAGTGAATTATAGTTTAGTGAAAACTACCTATTTGTCCTTTCATTTCTTCCCACTGCACAGTTTTAACAAAAGCCACAGCAGTGTTTCCAATGGAGTAAATGTGTTAGAAGGCTGTGGAAATATATGGCGCTGTTTACACTTGTGGATTATTGTTATTTTTTGGAGTTCTTCAGCTTGTGCAGGAATGGAAAAAAAGATATTTGAACTGCTGTGAAGACTGTCACAGACAGAACTAGATCAGAGGTGAATGAGTCGTGGGAGCAGTTTGGGATCCTGGCAGTAAAAGATCATCAAGTGCAAGGAGAGATGATGTTGGAGGTAGGAGGAGTACCGAGTGACTCGTAATTGTCAGAACTGTATGTCCACACATCGTGAGTCTCACTGCTCAAACCTGATTACAAATTTACCAGTTTTTATTGATGGCACATCTGGCTTAAATCCCTGATTTAGAAAGTTGCAGATGTTCGATCGTTTTCAACACGGATGTTTCTGTTTGTGGTGCTGTGTTGTGAAACCATGGATTAAAAGTCTCGGCAAAGCGCATTCCTGTACAACAGCCTTCAGTAAACCAGTCCACTCTTTCTGTCTCTGTATATCTCTGTGCCCCCCCCCGACCTCTCTCCTGAGGGTTTGTAAGGAAAAATAAATATTTTTAGACATTACGGTCCAGAGCTGCTGTCACTTCTCTTTTTTTCATTTTTTATAAACCCTAACCATGGGAAACACATATTCACCTCCCCCCTCTCTCACTGTTCTTGCAATCGCCTCGCCTTTGGCTTCCTACTGCCACCCATCAAAAAAAAGAAAAAAAAGAGCTGCCCCTGGGGAGAGGGTCGCCATAGCAACTGCCTTCACCAGAGTAACTCCTGAAAGCATCCAATCTGAGCTCCGTTTCCACCTACAGCATAACCTGGGAGTTTATGTTATGGGGCAGAAAGGAAAGGGACAGGACAGTGAAAAGGTCTCCCAGGGTTGTTTGACAGGTTGCTGAGAGCAAAGAAGAAGATGAAGAGCCCACAGATGTCAAACAGCTGATGAACCTGACAGTCCGCTTCAGAAGACACATACAGTGCAGCATCACATCCAGGCTCTGTTTTGTACAATAAGATGAAAGAAAGTTTACATGCTAAGCCGTGGTGATTTAGTTGACGAGAGCCATCCTTCAATGACAGCTGGCACACAGAGAAAATAGGCTTTTTTTCTCCCAGTCCTCTAAGAGAGCAAGAAAGAGAGACACAGCACCCTGGCTAACCCTCAGGAACTCACTTCAACTCTAGAACCCTTGAAAATGATGCACAAGAAGCTGTGCCCTGGCACAGACACAGATGTGTTAACATTATTGTGCAAACATTTACATTTTGTAACTGAACATGGCCAAATTTCTGTCACCTCCATAGACCATATGGCCTCCTCCTCTCACTCTCTTGACACTGCAGTGTCAAAGATCAAATCTCATTTCCCCCCATCACAAGGGACCTGATCTTAATCCACGCAGCCTGTTGTTCAGTTTCCATGCAGTTGCGGTGTAGCATGCATCATGACGGCCGCACTGGGCTCATTGTGTGCCTGTCGACCCACTGTTGTCTCACACAGCAGAGGAGCTATAAATAGCTCCATGCTCCCCAGTAGTTTAAATTCATCCCGCTCGGCTCAGAGTTGTAAATTGGAGCTGTACCACACACACTCAAGGCTCTCTTGGGAAACATCAAGGGAACAGAGGGACGCTAAGCTGTAATTAACAGTTTTCTTTTTCTTTTCCAATCGGGGAAGGACAGGAAGCAGCTGCCACTTTCACCTCCACATCACTTCCTTTCTCACTTTCAAGTGCAAGACATACACTCTGTGTACATGGTGTTGTTATGGGTTCTTGTATGTCTGTTAGAAATTATGTTTGAAATGAGACACAGCTGATGATGACATTGTTCTCAGTGTACTCAATGTGCAGCTTCCAGAATCCATCTTTTTTTTGTACAGGTAAAATGTCATGTCTGTCCCTCCACAGCTATCCATGAGTTTCCAGAGGACATTTTTACCAAGGAACAGAGGAAGAAGGGTGCTGTGTTTCTGCATACACTCTGTGTGAGTGTTTCACACAATATTGCCTGGTGTTTTCTTCTGTTTGTCTCTTATCTGACAACATATCTAACAAAGACCTACATAACTATGGCAATTGATTTTATAAAAAGGCAGCATGTGTCCTTCCTTCTCTCAACAACTCTTCAGGCTATCTACATGTTCTATGCTCTGGCGATAGTTTGCGATGACTACTTTGTCCCTTCTCTTGAGAAAATATCGGAGGTGAGAAAAAACAGCATTTTCATAAATTTACAGATGATTATTTGATTAATATTATTTTAATCATGACCATATTTTTTTTACCTTTCAGAACCTGCAGCTAAGTGAAGATGTGGCTGGGGCAACATTTATGGCTGCAGGAAGCTCTGCTCCAGAGCTTTTCACCTCTCTCATTGGTAAGCAGCTCAGCCAGTGCAATTAACTTTCACAAACTCATATGATTTGAAGAAAGAATTGCTGGAATTTCAAGTTATATTCTCAGTCTTTGCAATGCCAAGATCATCCAGGAGATGCCAGCAGAGCATCATAATCTATGATCTAATTATATAGATTCTGTTAATGCAATCTAATTTAGTTGAACTTCAACAAACCAACTTATACCCTTGATTTTAATGAATTTTAAACATTAACAGCATAAATAATCCCTTCCCTTAATTTAAAGACTCTCCATTTCAAAAATATTAATAAATGCTCTGAGTTTTAACTTGTACTAAAATGTCAGAAGATGCTTTAAATCATAAAAAAGGCATGTATGTCAAATTTTTTCTGGCCTAAAAATGCAATAAAACATCAAAGACAAGTGTTTTATACACCCTCCATAGCATAATATGTGTCAAAAATGCATAAAACAGTCATTAGGCAGTATTTTCTGAAATGCAAAAATGCAAAAAAAAGTCATACTATAGTATGTCAAAAAAGTCAAAAATGTCAAATTTTTTTTCTGGCCTAAAAATGCAATAAAACATCAAAGACAAGTGTTTTATACACCCTCCATAGCATAATATGTGTCAAAAATGCATAAAACAGTCATTAGGCAGTATTTTCTGAAATGCAAAAATGCAAAAAAAGTCATACTATAGTATGGCAAAAAAGTCAAAAAATGTCAAATTTTTTTCTGGCCTAAAAATGCAATAAAACATCAAAGACAAGTGTTTTATACACCCTCCATAGCATAATATGTGTCAAAAATGCATAAAACAGTCATTAGGCAGTATTTTCTGAAATGCAAAAATGCAAAAAAAAGTCATACTATAGTATGGCAAAAAAGTCAAAAAATGTCAAATTTTTTTCTGGCCTAAAAATGCAATAAAACATCAAAGACAAGTGTTTTATACACCCTCCATAGCATAATATGTGTCAAAAATGCATAAAACAGTCATTAGGCAGTATTTTCTGAAATGCAAAAATGCAAAAAAA